>JBAGKK010269277.1:0-20742 GCA_037177015.1 Euceroptres primus | reverse complement strand
CAAATTCGGATTCAGCGTCGAAAAATACATAAGAATATATAGGTCTGGTCAATTGCACAGACACTTTTGTTTTTTTTTGTGGGCCTGTGTTATTAGCCAGAAAATTTTATGATCATTATAAACAAATTTAGTAAACAAATGCATTATTCGGACATTTTTCGACAAAAAATTAATTTTTTTGAATGTCACTACTTTTAATTGGCTAATCCAGGATTATTTCAAAGCTAAACGTTATTTACCAATGAATTGAATGATTATTATAAACAAATTTCATAAAAAATGCACAATTCAGACATTTTGCGAACAAAAAATTCTTTCCCTAATGTTGTACTTTGAATGGACAGGTCTATGATAATCATATCAATAGACAGAATCAGCTAATAAATTTTATGATTATTGTAAACAAAATTTATAAACAAATGCAGAATGTCGTTGCTTTAAAAAAATCCAGACATAAACTATTTCCAACGGCTTCTTTTAGACATATTTCTCTTTTCGAAACCAAATTTTTATAATTGTCATGCAGTTGTTTATAATAATCATTGAATTTATTAAACGATATCAAACAAAATTTCTGAAATTAATAACACATCATGAATGTGAGGAGCAACATTTTTTGATGAAGTCATTTTTCACTTGTGGCTTTTCAAGGGAAAAGTGGAGAAAGATCTAGTTTTCTCGAATCTCTTACGCTTATACCCTCGAAAAGCACAAGTGAATAATTATTAATTACTTAAACAATTGAAAAATATCTTCATCAAAAAATGCTGCTGCTGACATTCATGAACTGTGTCATTAATTTCAGAAAATACAAACTTTTCATGATTTGGTGGGGAAAAACATTTACAAATATTTGAAATTGTTTAAACAGTTGCAAAACGTTTTACAAAAAAAATTACTCTAAATATTTATTAACTTTGTCATAAAATGTGGACAATATTAAATTTTCATGATTTTCAGCGGGAAATAATTATTCAAGCAAATGGAAATTGCTCAAACAATTGTAAAATATCTTAGAAAAAAAATTACTCTAAAAATTCCTTAATTGTGCCATGAGATGGAAAATATTAAATTTTAATGATTTTCAGTGAGAAAAAATTATTTTAAAAAATGGAAGTTGTTTAAACAACTGTAACATGTCGCAAACAATATTATTCTTAACATTCATTTATTGTGCCATTCATCTCAGAAAATGCTAACTTTTTATGATTTAAAAAGGAAAAACAATGTTTTTAACAATTAATAATTGTTTAAACAATGTTAAATTAGTTAAAAAATACTTTACGACTTGTCACCTGTCGAGCAAAAATGGTATATTTAAAAACAGTTTTAAAATCTCGTCTTTGGCACCAATTTTCCATAAAACTGCTCATTTTGCATTTTTTAGGCATTCTCAGAGCAGAATATAAAAGGTTTAGGGATGAGTCAAAATAAAAACTTATTGGGTGGAAATTATTCGTTGAAGACGAATTAATAAATTATTAATTATTATTTATTAATATATTAATTAAATTATTCTTGAAGAGTTCTTAACAAGTGACTGAAAGGTAATTTATAAAAAGTTAAGAACAAGTATTTTTTTGTCATTTTTCTGTAAAGGGAACTTTTTTCATTAAAAATCCTATGTTAATTTCGAAGGTCCAGGGGCGCGTCTTAAGATTGTCACAAGAAATACGTATTTACTTTTTTGGGGAACCTAAAGAAATGGGGGGATCATGCCTTCTAACAAAAAAAAATTTTACCACCTTAATGTTCATCATGCTATTTTCCCAATTACAGTTTTAATAATAGATATAAGGTACTTTTGTCAAGTGTATCTTAAAAAGCAAGTGAAAACACAGAAAAAAACTACAGAAATTAAGACGCTTAAAAATATGAAGCTTATGTTTTATAGTACAAATGGAAAATAAATAAAAATGTAAGAAAACTTTATAGAAATTTATACCATCTGCAACCCATGAAAGGTTTCCGAAGAACGAAAGTATATCGTTTGACTCCGTGTCAGTTTTACGTTTTACCATGATATTGATCGTCAGAAAAAGCAGGAAGGTGGTATAAAACTTTTCTGTACAACTGTCGATGTCTTCAGCGACTCGAAAAAGATACTTTAAAATTGAAAATGTGAAAGTAGAGTAAAAGGTGGAGTAGCTGTTATAAAATTTTTTCCACCAAGAGTTCCAAGTCATTGGCTTCCAGATTTCAAACAAATGAAACAAAGTAAATGAAATTTGCCCTGTGTGCACTTTCATTTCACTTTTTAATCGGATTCAATCGACTTTTCCTAGATGGATATACGATTAACCATCTTTGATAACAAAAGTTTGATATTATTCATTATCCTCTATAGTACATCTTCAACAAGTGTAATTCTCCAACTTGAATTCAGAAATCCATCCTTCAAATTTAATTTCTTCAAAAATAATGAATTATCCTTTTCAACTTGACAGAAAACATAAAAAATTGTGACTATTATTTACGACAAAGATTCTGTCAATTTATAAGTCCATTTTCTATCGTGGTCAAGAAAATACTGCTGAGGAGTATTACTTTTAAGTGTTCGATATCTATAGTCCTTATTTCTTTGAAATCGTATACTCAGAAATGGAACCCTTTTCCGTTCGATGCTAGAGTTCACAGTCTAAATAATTGATTCAGCACGAGAGATTTTCTGCAAACTCAGGACAATTTAAGAATAGATTTTATAATTACAGCAAGCGACTTTTGTATTTCTTATGGTGTACGGAGAATGCTGATATTTAATGCAGAACATAATTGCTGATGTGAAACGGTGGGTTCCTTACATATCTGACATGCGCGATAAACTCGAATACGACGATTCGAGTCACTCCAGTCTCGCTCATTGAACAGTAAAAACGTATATATTTTGCAGGTTTCTTCAGCTTTCGTGATTTCTAGTAGTTTCAGTTTCGATGCTCCAATTCTTGTGAACAGTTGAGTTTTATTTTCATTAAAAATACGATAACTATGAAGTTAACATGATTGAAGCAACAAAAGAAAATTACGAAAATTTAGAAATAATTTGGAAACAGTGCATTTTAAATCTATTTTGTTTATGACTTTCGGGGATGTTTAAACTATTTAATTTTTCTTAGAATAGTCATTTGCTGTATAATGGGGTGGGTTGAAAAATTTTATTTTTGAGTTTCAAAAATCAATGGGGTCTAAAAGTTTGTGTATACCATACTATTTAGCGAAGAACGTCATATTCCTTTTATGCCTGATGTATATTGCTGCATAATAGGGTGAGCCGAAAAAAATTTATTTTTGACTTTCAAAAATAAATGGGGTCTTAGAGTTTCTGTACATACTATTAGTATTTTATCCTGAAAATTTGAATCCGATAAAAAAATAATTCAGCTATCATAAGCGTATTCCAGTTTTAAACAACGAAGAACGTCATATTCCTTTTATGCCTATAGATGATTTTTATCTAAGGGAATTCGTAGGTTAATTATTGCCAACACATTGTGAATGACGAAAATAAAGAATTTGATTCAAAGAACTGCATTATTTCATTAAAACTGCACAACAATAGTTAAAATTCACGATAATGGTTTTTTTGAAGTGTTCTAAAATCCAGAAAAATTATTTAAAAATCTAACAAAATCACACGTTTGTCGGAAAAATATCGACTTTAAAATGAGATCAGAAAATTAAAAAAATTTTATTTCTCACTGAGTTATGACGAAAATATGTACACATGTTTTTTCAGAAAAATTAAAATTAAGAGATTTAACGGTTTCTGCTTTTTTTCTTTTCTGATAACTTTTTGTCATGAAAGTTTGAATTATTTTATTATTTACCAGTGGGAATATATTATAAATAAAAAATGGTGAAAACAGTACAAAATAACACAAATCTCTATTTTGTACTATTCTGTCTTTTTTTTTATTTACAGTATGTTTCTATTCAATAATTGAACAAAATTTTGTGACAGAAATTTGTCTGAAAGGAAAAAAAGAAACAAAAAAGAAAAAAAAACCATTAGATCTCTCACTTTTGACTTTTCTAAATAAGCATGCGTGCATATTTGCTATCACCACTCAGTAAAAAATGAAGCTTTTTTTAGTTTTCTTGTCTCAGTTTAAAGTCCATATCTTTCCGAAAAAATTGTGATTTTATTAGATTTTAAAAATAATTTTTCTTAATCTGAGATCACTTTAAAAAGACAAGAACCGTCAACTTTAGACATTTTTTTAACAGTTTTAGTGAAATTATGCAGTACTTTAAATTAAATAATGTACCTTTATCACTCCGAATATGTTAAAATTTGACGTTCTTCGCTTTTGAAGACTGCAATATGCTTGCGATAGCTGGATTATTTTTTATCGAATTAAAATTTTCAGGATAAACTACTAGCAGCATACACAAATTTTTAGACTCCTTTTATTTTTGAAATTCAAAAAAACATTTTTTTGGCCCACTCTACTGCGAAATCTCACATTTTTCACAAAAATCAACTTTACAAATCTTACAATAAAACATCAGAGTCAAAATTTCTCTGGAGTATGAGAAGTTGGTCGAGGTTCTTTGGATTTTTATACAAATTGGCGAAACTTTAGTGTTAGGTGAGGGAAGTTTCTATGCCAAATGATTTCCAAAAATTTTCTAAATTCCAAGAGCCTTTTCTCAAAATGCAATATCTCCAAGACCGGTCGGCCGATTTTGATTCTTTTTTTCAGAAAAAACATAGAATTTATAAACTTTTGGAAAAAAATTCAAAAGAAATTTTAAGAATTTGACGAAAAAAAATCAAAGAAAAATTTGAATTCAATTTTTCGGTCGGTTACAGCACTAAGAATTTAATTATCTACGAACATTTGGATTCCTGATTATTTTCTGCGTTGATTAAAAAAAATTAAATTAATCGAGAGTTTGAAACTTTTGGAGCCAAAATTTTTTAATGTCGTCGGATGGCCTTTATAAGGCGTGAACTGCTGTCATGTAGGCCATATTATCTTCGAAACCGTTAATCGAATTTAACTGAGTTTTACAAACATTGCATAGAATTTGGTAATATTATCAGGGAAAATTGAAAGGAAAACATTTTCGAAATCAGATTCAAAAAATGCAAAAAAATGTTAAAATCGGACTCAAAAAATTTGGATTCAGTTTTTGACACAAAAGTACCCCTTATTTTTAATATTTACACACACACACGCACATATATACGGGCCATTCCAAAGGTTTTTTTTAAATCGATTGCCCGACCATGACAGGAATTTAGCTCGCGATTTTTTTCCTAATAGTAGTGCCCAAAAACCCCCAAAAACAAAGCATTAGATTTTTCCATTCAAAACTTTTTAAGAATTTTTTTTGAAATTTGAGTTCTTCGTGAATTTTGCGTTTTTTTTTTCAACCTGCATAAAAAATACGACGAAATGTCGATCCGCTAGCGTCGAGTTCCTGGATGGCGATAGGGAGCAGAACGCTTTCGCGGGGAGACAATGATCTGGCGTGTACTTCCTCGTGGCTTCGTAGGTGGGCGAGCTGGACGTGTCGGCTTCCTTATCATGGGATCATCTCCGGAGGTGAGGGGAGGGGGGTGTCATGAGAACAACTAGGTGGGCTGAAACGGTTTTCGTCGGTGCTGGGCGGAGGCGCAGGTGAGTTTTCTCCAGGGACCGTCGGGTGCTAGTGGTTGACGACGGTCCCTCGCGGATGGGCAAACACGTTAATTCGAGTGTGTCCCAGAACGGGTCCTGCAGCTCCTCCCCCAAGGAGCGCGGGCGGATGGACGTGGGTGGTGTCTTCTCGGCAGCCACCCGGGCAAAAAGTGCCTTCAACCCGCGTCTAGGGGTCAGCGAGACGTCCCTGTGGATGGCTTTTGGGGGTGTCGTCGGAAGCTGCCAAGTCACAGTGGAGGCCGTTCTCGTCTGGGTTCAGGCAACCCTATCTGGCGAGACGTCGAGTGGGCGGTGCGTCTAACCCCTTTTGCCGTCCGGTGGAGTCGTGCTCCGCGAGCGAGATGCAGGTGGCGATGCTGGCCGCTGCGGTAACGCGCGCGAGGTTGGCTGCGCGTGATCCTCAGCCGGTTTCGGAAATGACGGTGTTTCGCTGGTGCTGGCGTAGCTGGTTCCCGACGTGCAGGGGAGAAGGAAGAAGGACGGCGTAAGCAGCGCGGCTAGGCGTGGACATTGCTGTTCTCGCTGCTTTCTGCTGATTCCCAGCACCATAGCTGCAACCTGGAGAGAGCCATGATGGGTTGAGAACTAGTTGAAGTCGAGTTGAAGATTCTCCGGAGAGTTTGAAGAATAGAAGGTTCCCGAAGGTCCTTTTGGAGAGTAGGAGGGTAGAAGGTTCCCGAAGGCCCTTCTGGAAAGTAGGAAGCTAGAAGGTTCCAGAGGGTCCTTCTGGAAAGTAAAGAAGGTAAAAAGTTCCCGAAGGTCCTTCTGTAAAGGAGGAAGGTAGAAGGTTCCCGAAGGTCCTTCTAGAAAATAGGGAGGTAGAAGGTTCCCGAAGGTTCTGCTGGAAAGTAGGAACGTAGAAGGTTTCCGAAGGTTCTGCTGGAAAGTAGGAAGGTAGAAGGTTCCCGAAGGTTCTACTGGAAAGTAGAAAGGTAGAAGGTTCCCGAAGGTCCTTCTGGATAGTTAGGAAGGTAGAAGGTTCCCGAAAGGCCTTCTGGAAAGTAGAAAGGTAGAAGGTTCCCGAGGATCCTTCTGGAAAGTGAGGAAGGTAGAAGGTTTCCAAAGATCCTTCTGGATAGTTAGGAAGGTAGAAGGTTCCCAAAGGCCCTTCTGGAGAGTTGGGGAGTAGAAGGTTCCCGAGGGTCCTTCTTGAAAGATAGGAAGGTAGATGGTTCCCGAAGGTCCTTCTGGATAGTTGGCAAGTCGAAGATTCCCGATGGTCCTTCTCGAGAGTTGGAAAGTAGAAGGTTCCCGAGAGTCCTTCTGGAGAGTTTGGAAGTTGGGAATAACCGGGGAATCTTCTGGGCGTAGAGGCTCTTACCAGGGTGGAAGTTGGAGTGAGAACTCGGAGAGTGGGTTCCAAAGGAAACTTTATTTGTCTCGTAGTCGGAGTCTAGGCGAACTCTAGTTGTCGAAGACGAACTGTCCTCTGGTGCAAGGAACTGGTCCTTTTATCATTCTGTCCACCCCCACGACTGGTCGTGGAAGGGGTTGTTTCTCCTCCAGTTTTTCCTATGACGCTGGGCCTTGCTAGAAACTTCTAAAAGGTTTTTTTTTATCACAGAAAAAACTTGAGTTAGGGTTGACCTTACAGTGGTACCATGGCCTTGAGAGCGAGGGAGAGAGACTAGAGTGCATGTGAGGGAGAGATTGAGAGAGACCGGTTGGCATTCCTCGCTGCAAGACCACATCTGACAGCACCTAGTCTCTTCCGCTTTCACTAGCCCTGGCAGCATGCAATTTTCAACTTGCTTCTTACACCAAAATGAAACTGAAAATCAAAACGTCGTCGAAGAAAGCGAGAGTATTTTTAAAGGCTGTCGCTTGTATTGCAACGCGTATAATAATCCCCCTCCCCAGAGATAGACGTTTTGATGTCAGTTACTAGTCGTTCTAGCTACAGTACTTGTAAAAATACAAAGTATACATATAAATCATTATGGTAAAGTAAAAATTAACACACACAAAAAGTATGATATCAAGATTTCTCGTACAAAAAGCGAAAGACAAAATTAAGATTAGGAAATACAGGTAATGTTTAATCCTAGGACATGTGAAGATTACATGGTTGCTTAACTAAGTTACGCCTCTACCGAGGTGTGTCCGGGTGGGAGTCCGTGTAGAAAGGCGGCTGCCTTATCCGTAGGCCATATTGCCTCATGGCGTTACGACTTGGAAGACTCTTTGTTCGACCAGTCCTGATTGTTGTGGTTAACTGGTCAAAGGTATGGCTGTTCGTCATTACCCCAACGTGACATCTCCAGGGAGGAAGTGGTTCCGGCCCCTGAAGATGGTAGAGTGGTAGCTGGTGAAAGGTGAGGCGGTCGCTAACACCCCAGCATGGAGTTTCCAGGGCGGAAAGTGCCGGTCCCTGAAGGTAGTTGAATGTTAGCTGGTGGAAGGTATGGGTGCTCGCCAGTACCCCAGCGTGACATCTGAGTGGTAGCTGACGGACGGTGAGGCGGTCGCCAACACCCCAGCATGGAGTTTCCAGGGGCGAAAAGTGCCGGTTGCGTAACCTAATTACGCGTCATCCGAGGGGTTACGGCCGGGTGTACTTGTAGTAAGACTTCTGCTTCATCCGTAGGTCGTAGCGTCCCCTGGCGTTACCAGAAAGGTCGAAAGACTCCTCATCGGAGTAGTCCTGGTCATCCTGGTTGGCTGGTGGAAGGTGCAGTTGTTCGCCATCACCACAGCATGGTGTCTCCAAGGAGGTAGTGGTACCGTTCCCTGGAGGTGGTAGCGTGGTTGGCTGAGTCCTTTTGGCTCGAGGTTCCAATCAGCGCTGAGTGTGGCTGTGTGCCGATATTTGAGTGGCGACGGGCGTCGCTCTTGAGAGTGCTGTTGCCAGGCCGGTTTTCTTCTCCTGAAGGTCCAGCTGTTGGCTCTGGTTATTCTCCTTCCCCCCAAGGGGTCATCTCCATTATTCGGTCCAGGTGGCTGTTCGCCATCTTCGACGGGTGCTCTAGTCAGGACCTGGCCAGACGTGACTTGCTTGAACTTTACTTGTCGACCATCTTGGTTAATGCAATATGTTTCCCCGGCGATTCTTTCGATCGTGTGCGGTCCGGTTCGTCGTGGGGCAAACCCGGCGTTAAAATTGTCCTCCTTTTTGGATAGGAAGTGTCCAGTCACGTAAACCTGGTCGCCAAGTTCGTAAAGTCGAGTGGAATGGTCGATAGCATATCGCTGCTGGTAGTCCTCTTAATTGTGCAGAGCTCGCCCTTCTTAGATTCGTCGTTCCTCTGGTTGCTGATTCTCGTTATATTGGAATCGCTAATCTCCGGGTCGTGGCAATGTCCGTCCTAGCAAGAGATAGCTTGGATTTTGAACCGTTGCTGCGTTCTGCCTTCGTCGTAAGCCGAACAGTATTTCTGGTAGATCACGATGCCATGTACAATGATTACCTTCATCGATTTGTAGACGAATACTTTTCTTGATTTCTTGATTTCTCCATTCCGTGGGGTTGGCCCGTGGATGATAGTTGAAGGTAGTTCATTACTCGCAGTCCCAACGCTGGCAAGCGTTGATCCAGTGCTGACTGGTGAACTGCCTTCCGTTGTCGCTGAATATCCGTTGAGGGTATCCTCAGCGAGGGAAAAATTCTCTTTTTAGCATAGCGGTGAGCTTTGAAGCCTCAAACGAGGCGATGGGGAAGGCTTCGACCCACCGTGTAAACAGGACGGTCAACTAACAAGAACGACTAACAAGAACCTCTTCCCTGTGGCTAATCGAGGGGAGGGTCCCATTAAGTTTAATGCGAGGGTTTCCCAGGGTCTACAAACTGCTCGAGGTCGCAAAGTGTCTTGTCTAGCGACGCCTATGGGTTTGCAGCAAATACACAAATGGCAACTGCTAACGTATGTCCTCGCGTTTTTTTGTATTCCAGGCCAGTAGCAGCGAGTTTGGATTTCCCGCAGGGTCTTGTCGGCATCTGGGTGGCCGACGAGAGGGTCATCATGATACTCCCAAAGTACCCTGTCGACCAGGTTGGTTGGTACCCGCAATGCACAGGTACCTCGTTCAGGGTGCTGATACCAGAATCTTTTCTGATCCAGACGATGTCCCAGAACGTAACTTTCTTCGCAGGGAGTTCGTTGTGATAATTCAGCTAACTCGTGCCATCGTTCGACCTTCCTGGAAATTATTGGCTCGAGTTGTTGGACTGCGCTGATTTCCTCCGTCAATGTGGGCCGTTGGAGAGCGTTGAAAGCAGGCCGAGCATCGACTATGGGTAGGATTGTCAGTCTTAAAGGTTCGGCCGGTACCTTTTTATGCCCCATATCACTGCCGGACATTCTTGTTGATTGCAGTGATACCGGCTTTCTGAGGGGGTGAATTTTGCTCTGGCGAAAGAGATTATGTTCCGTCGTTTGACGACGCCTTCCTGTAGAAGTACGGCTCCCATCCCCTTAGCGCTGGCGTCCGTTTTTAGAATGAAACGAAGTTGTGGGTTGGGTCGACGCAAGTGGAGTGGTTTTCTCATGGCTTCCTTAATTTTTTCGAAGGATTCTTGAGCTCGAGTGTTTCATTTGAAAGGCCTTGCGGAAGAGAGTAGATCGGTGACGGGTGCAGCCATGACTTCAAAGTTGGGAACGTATTCTCTCAACCATCCACAGGTGCACAGAAAACTCTGAAGTTCCTTGCAGATTCGTGGTGACGTGGCTTTGAGGATAGGCTAAAGGTGTTCAGGTTGTGCTTGGTTACCATTGGACGTAACACGGTGGCCTAGGTACTCCAATTTAGTTTTCCCGAATTTGCACTTTTTTGAGTTGCAAGAGAGCCCATATATTTGAAGGCTTTCGAAAACCAGAGCGAAGTGGTAGAGATGTTCTTGAACGTTGGCTGAGTATATTATAATGTTATCCAGGTAGGCAATGACGAATTTTCGCCAATAGGGCCTAAAAATTTCCTTGATTATCTTCTGGAAAGTGGAAGGTGTGTTCTTGAGCTCGAAAGGCATCACTAAAAATTGATATTGTCCTCCCTCTGAGGTGGCGAACGTTAGGTACTTCCTGGAGTTGGGGTGAAGCGATATTTGCCAATACCCACTTTTTAAATCGATAGTCGAAAATACCTTGGCCTGTCCAAGGTCCTTCAATACCTTGTGGATTACGGGGAGAGGTTGAGCAGCGTCGATTGTGATATCGTTCAGTCGACGATAGTTGATACAAAATCGTTGGGTACCATCCTTCTTAGTTTGGATGGACGGCTGTGAGCTAAACGGTGAGCTGGTAGGTTCAATGATTTTTTCTGCTAACATTTCAGGTATTTTTTCCTCGATGACTCTTCGTTTGGCGTCGGAGAAGTGTCGCTGGACTTCTCTGAATGGCTGGTTAGTGTTGAAGTGGATTTCGTGGCAAACTGTGAATGCTCGGCGAAGGTGGCCGCCACGATGGAAGATCGACGTGTGTCGTTGTACTAGATTCTGGAATGTGTCCTTATCTGCTTCCTTGAAGTTGTGGTAAAGTTCGTCTAAACCGTTGGCAGGTAAAGTCTTGTTGATTTTTCGGGTTTCCGGTACGGTGTGGACAACTTGACGTTCCTGAGATCCAATGTATAGACGGTAGTTGAAGTGATCGTGGACTACTCGGTGCTCGATGAGCCAGGTTCTTCCCAGCAGGAGTTCCTCTGCGAGTCGATCTGCGACGAAAAATGACACCGGGTATTTTCTACCATAGATTTCGATTGCCAGTTGATGCTCCCTCGAAGCCTGAGAGTTACTCCGTCGGCGGCAGGGTCTGCTTCGGAGGGACCTGGCTGAATCAATTTCAATTGTTCTGGGATGAGGTTCTTATGGCGTTATTGGATAGCCAGAATCTGCTAAGGTCTCGACTCGTTTTCCGTCGACGTATACCCAGAGACGGGGTAGATTTTTTCGCGTAGTTCGGGCGGCGGTTATTACTGGCCGTGTGATACGTGGTCGGCCTCGGCGGAGGTGCCGGGATCCACCGGCCTGCGCCAGTTTTCCAAAGGCTGGCTTGTCAACTTTGCTGCTATGACTAGGCAGTCCCGATGATAGTGCCGTTCGGGGCAATAATGTCATGGTGGTCCTTTTGGCATTTTCCTGACTGGCGGAACATCCACCGTCGGGGTTGAGGCTTTCTTCGTGCCATCTTCAGACTTTGATTTTGCTGAACTTCCCTCATTCTAATCGGTTTCCGCCTGAGTGGCTAGGTCCATGAGAGCCGTAGAAATTTTCTGGTCGGCAGCTCTGATGACTCACTTGATCGACGGTTTGAGTGTTTCCAGAACGGTGCTCACGAGTTCCTCTACGGAGTTTAAGGGTCAAAAGTATTTCACCAGCAAGTATTTTTTCTGGAGGAAAAGTGCAGTCGGTTCCTTGCTGTTTTTCTTTCGTACGTATAGATTGATGCAGAGGCGGTTTTCCACATTCTGACTTGCGTACTTGTTGCGGAATAATTCGCAGAATTTTCCCCACGTTAGGTTGAGCGTTTTGTATGGTGTCCACCATTTTTCAGCGTCATCATTTAGGGCCTTTCCGGCTACTCTGGTCCATTAGGCATCGACTTGTGCTGGTTTGTTCGAGATAAGTTTCGAACTCTTTCAAAAAAGCCTCTGGGTCTTCATGATTTTGCTCGTAGAATTCTGGAGTCGGAGCGGCTGGTGCTTTAAGTTCCCTTATCAGTAGGCGTAACTCTTGAAGTGTGAGTGTTGGTGGAAGAAATTGTAAGTCCTCTCTGTTTGCATGGTTTCCTGTGGCAGTCGTAGTGTTTCCTATAGAGGTTGCACTTGCTGAGGCAACCGCCGTTGTTAGAGTTAGCATCTGTGCGGTTTGGGTAGCTTTTGATTTGCTGACAGGTACTGCTGATTCTGCACCTGTGGTGCTCCTATCGTCTCCTGCTGCTGCTTCTTTTTAGGTGGGGAATGTGGCACCATATCCCCTGAAGTTTCAGAAAAGTGCCTACTAACGGCTTCCTTATCATGGGATCATCTCGGGGGGAGGAGAGTGTAATGAGAACAACCCGGCAGGCGTAAACGGCCTTCGTCGATGCTGGACGGAGGCGCGGGGGAGTTTTCTCCCGGAACCGTCGGGTGCTAATAGTTCACGACGGTCCCTCGCGGATGGACGAACACGTTAATTCGATCGTGTCCCAGAACGGGTCCTGCAGCTCCTCTCCCAAGGAGCGCGGGCGGATGGAGGTGGGTGGTGTCTTCTCGACTACCACCCGGACAAAAAATGCCTCTAACCAGCGTCCAGGGCTCAGCGGCAGGTCCCTGTGGATGGCTCTTGGGGATGTCGTCGGAAGCTGCGAAGTCACAGCAGAGGCTGTCGATGCCTGGGTACAACTCATCGTCTGCTGCTTCCTACCATTTTTAAAATGCGGACGTGATTTGATCGTTGACAAAAATGTCTTTGCATTTTTTATTTCCTTGTGATGCAGTGCCAGAAACTCTAAAGCCCTTTTTTTAAATCTGCAATTGAATATGAATCAGCAAGCACAATTGTTTCAAAAACACTATCCATTGATAAATTTTCATGGAGAGACTTAATACACATGTTTTTTAATTTTTTCAATTCATATTTCTCCGCTGTATAAAAAAGCCTCACAGTTGATGAGTTTCCTAGATGGCAGCAAAAACAGGACTACGTGTAACAAGTAGATATTTGTGTGCTTGAAATTTTTTGCCTTGAACTATCAATGAAACGTCTTTAAAACTTGGAACTTCATAAGAGAGCGAAACATCTTGAATCAGATTTTGAGATATATGGTAAATATAAGATAAAAGTAAATTGAAGATCGTAGAATTCGAGTGAAATAAAATTATAATTCTTTTATTAAAGCCAACTACACTTCCTTACACGACTGAGAACAAAGTAAATAATTGCCTTCAGGATATCGTGATAAGCAAATAATAAATTGGCTTAAAGAGCAATTAATTATTGGACGAAATTCCAACAATTTGCAATCAAAGCTACAGCTTTTTGATTTAAAAATAAAATATGATTGAAATAAATTGAATGATTCAAAAACCCAAGTTAAAATAACTAGTGATTATAAATTGAGAAGCTTTGAATTTAAATACAGCATTTAATATTTCTTAATTTATCCCTGGCAAATAGAAAACCGTTACACACTTATTGCATTTAACAAATTTCAAGAATCCTCAAATTTTTACTTGAAGAAAACAAACTGTTGTAAATATTATTTGTTCTCAAATTATTCGGCACATTTAAATTTTAATGTAATTTCATTATTATTAACAGCAATCGTAACAAAATTTGTTTTGATTGTAGAACCTAGATTTTTTGTTGAACAACAGATTTTTAGATTTCATTTGAGGTTATTTTAAAATATAAACATTCAAAACGCTAAAAACTACTAAGAAAGATTAAAAAGTATAATTAATAATTATAATACTTACCAATCTGATGCTTAGTAGAACTTCTATTTTATTATTAAGAACTTCTATGATTTCTAAAAGAACTATTCCTTTTCCTTTTCTAGGCTTCAGTTCTGTAGGTAGTTTTTTTTTAAGTGGCGCTGAGGTTAACAAAAAAATTAAGAACTACAAGCCATTCTACCAGTCTTGAGTTTTATAAAAACGTAATTCTGAAAACAAAGTAAATAATTGAAAAAATTACCAATTCAGAAATTAAAAACGATTGTATTAATCAGATTCAAATGGATTTCACGATTATTGTAATCGGATTCAAAATTTTTGAGTCGTATCCTAACTTATAAAAATTATTTCAATAGCTTTTATTTTCTACAATTGCCATATAATAATAATAATAATAATAATAATAATAATTTCTTACAATTTATTCAGTTGCAAATATTCAATTGCAAACGTTTTTAGTAAGTTTATTTTACAAGCGAAGATGTATTCAATTTTACTTATATCCGTACGCAACTACAAAGACTTTAAAATATAGTAAATATATGTCAGTGTCTAGTATTACGGAAATTTCCGTACTATTACAAGTACATTATTCTGAACTGCATAAGAACTTCTTATGCAGTTCAGTATAATGTGAACCCTAGTTCTAGAATTCTGCAGAATTCTTTAGAAAACTTCTCAATTCTACAAAAGACTAATAATCTTGAAGAATCTTCTAGACTGTTTTCAGAATCTTCCTAAAATTCTGTAGCCTTCTTAGTCTTAAAAAAAAGTCTGAAAGAGATTAGAAGATTTTAGAACTTTATGGAAGATTTTGGAAGAATCAGGAAATCTCTGGAAAATTCTAAAACTCAAAAATCTAGATTGTAAATTTTTTTTTGAAATTTCTAAAGACTTAGTGAGTCTACAAGTTTATGGAAAATTAAAAATGTTCTAGAAGATTTTAAAAGTTTGTTGAAAAGTCCAGAAGTCGTTAAGGATTTAAGAAAATTTTAGAGCATTCCAAAGATTCTGAAAGTTTAGAAATTTGACGAGTGTTTTATTAGACTCTAGACAGGAATCTAAGATTTTTGAGGATTTTTTAAGATTCTGGAGAATTGCATCTTCTTTCGTATTTTTAAAAGAAAAGCACTTTCCCCATTTTTTAATCCCTTTTTAAAAAAAAGAAATCCTCTATTTTCCCTTCAATTTCACTACAGAACCGTGATTCCTATATTATATAATTATTATTATAATTATAACGGTAGATATAACGGTCAGGGAAAATGAAAAATTGGCCAGGGAAAAGTCAGGGAAAGTTAGGCAATTTTGAAATTGGAATTTTGTAACAACCCTAATATTCTAAATTTACACCAAATAAATTAATAAATTATCTGTTGCAGATTATCAACTCAAGAAGCAAAATCGATTCCAAAAATTACGACGAAAGTTCGTATTCTACAAAAATAAAAACCTGTTCAGATTTGAATGGACAATCGAATATTTCAACTAAGTCAAGGAAACTATGGAAACAGTACAACCGTATTTTCAGTCTCAGCCAAAGTGTAAATCCCATTGTTGATTCATTGGATTGGAATAAAAATTCTCGAGATCTCTTAAAAATTATTCTCAAGATGACTACTTTTGTTTTCATACAAAATACCAAACGGGAAACGCCAATTGAAACCGAATCGCTCCACTTGGTCGAGGAAATTTTCATCTTCTACGAAGATCCTACCTTTAAAGACTTTTAAAAAAATTTTGTGAGTCTTTGAACGTTTAACCTGACTTTCCCTGACCATTTTTAAATTCCCTGACTTTCCAAAATTCCCTGACCTGTAGCAACTCTGAATAAATATAATAAAAGTTCAAAATTGTTAAGTATATTAAGAATTAATAACGAAAGGTAAATAATTAACATAAAAAATAAACCAGCAAATTCTTCTAGAAAAAATAAAAAATGCTTATAAGCTTCACGGCGTAAAATGCCCTCAAAACAGGGAAAATAGGGTAATTTTTCACATAAAATAAGGGAATAAATTATATTAAACACAACCCTTACGTAGAAAAAAACCATCCTTTTATCAGAAATGTTAAATTGAAGTTTATTCAGCTCTATATTAATTGTTGCACTCAGTCCACCAATTTTATAGATATGTTATACCTGGTTATGCCACTGTTATAGAAATTGTTTGGAAAAACATCAATTTTTTATATATAAATTTTTTTCATATATAACATGTCTTATTAAGGGCATGTAACCCTTTTTGGATCCCTACCTTACCGTCATTTTTTCGACGAACTTACGTCCACGCGCAATCAGATATTGAGTTCCAAATTTAGGAAGTTAAATAAAACGCATTGTCTCCAAAATATTCTATACTATTCCGGAATCTTCGAGGAGTTTCCAAAATTCTTCAGAAACTTTTAGCATCCCCAAAAATCTACAAAAAAGACTTCTGAAATTCTCTCAAATCGTTTGTAGTCTTCAATACTTATTAGAACTTTTAGAATAATTTTAAAATATCGATTACTTCAATCTTCAAAAATTTTTTGTAATGATATGAAAAACAGGTATATTATTAGACCTAGTCAATTTAAAATCAGATAGGTAGTGCAACTACAAATCACAGAATCGGTCGCTGATAAAATATGTTATTTTTCAAAGGAAATAAGGCGACACGTATTTTTCCATTTTGAAAAACAATAAATTTTCGCGAAGTTATGACAATTTGAATACTTAAGGTTGTTTTTCGAAAAAACACAATTTTTTTTAAGCCTGTATAATTTTTGATCTAATTGAGATATTTAGGTTTTCTTTTGAGCGTCTTGTAAAGTTTGTGGTCATTTTTCAAAATGCACTAGAAAATTAAAAAATTTAAATTAACAGAACTGCGAAAGTTTTTCTGTATCTATTCAAAGTCGATTTTCTCAAAATCCTCACCTTTTTGTTTGCTTAAATTTTTCTGCTAAATTGGTACTCATATAAGAAAGAAATCATGTGAGTTTAATGCAGGTTAAACTATTTTTCTGGTCAGGATAATTTTTTTTTCTAAAAAAAAATTTTTTGACAAAACTAACACACTCGACATTTTAATTCAAAATTGAAAACGCTTCTTAAACAAAATGAACTCTGAAAAATGGATTCTTTTTCTTTTTTGTTAACCTTCAATTCGTTTAAGCATCATTACGTGATTTACTGAAAAAATCTTAAGACAAATATGTATGCAACAAATCGGTTGTGAGATCTTGAAATTTTTTCACAGATCCTTATGCCTATGATGCTTTTATTCCACACTCGACCGAAATGACCACCTTTTACCCCTAAAATCGTCGGATTCGGAGGCTGGTGGATAAATATATTTCCCATATCCCAAATATATTTCCCATCAAAAGAAACCTCCACGTCAGATTCAGTCAGGTATCTGGGAGTCATTCTGGATAGCAAACTGAACTGGGGGAAGAACTTTGAAGCGCAGAGCAGGAATTTTAAGAAAACCTATTGGACGTGCAGGAGGGCCTTTGGGATGACGTGGGGCTTGTGGACCAAGACTGTGCAAGACAAACTGTGTCGCATTCAAGCAATGGTGTTTAGGGGACTGACTGGAGCAATGAGAACAACGCCCACTGCGGCGATCGGCTTCATGCTTTGTGAAGAACTCTTACATATTGCAATTACCGCCGGAGCGGCTCAGGCAATGGGCCGTTTGGCAAGGGTTAATAGATGGACCTGGGGGACTGAACACACCAGGCTCCCAGAAAACATCAAGAAACTGGCGATTCTTGGAATGAGACAAGATAAAAGTACTAAACGCTTCAATTTCACTGAAGATTTCCGAGTCATCGTCCCGAATAGGGAGGTATGGAGGACAGGTGATAACCCTTTCCTCCAAGGGGACATGTGGTATACAGATGGGTCCAAAGCGGAAAGAGGGACAGGAGCAGGTATTTTTGACAGTACAGGAAAGAGGGGGCTAGAGATTCCACTGGGACGATATGCAACAGCCTTCCAGGCGGAGGTCCTGGCTGTACTCCGCTGTGCTGAGATACTGGGCCTAGCGTCATGATGCATCGGTACGGCTATTAAAAATTGGGTCCGGACAAAATTCGGGAATACTGGATAAACACTAAGGGATGCTAAAAGGCAAAGGTCACCCTGGGCGACACGTACAGGATGGACCGGGCCAGGGAAATCCTGGAGCTTACCAAGAAAGACCTAAGGATAATGGTGCGGATGCTCACTGGGCACAACCACCTAAATTGTCATAGGTATAAATTGAAATTGAGCCATACCACCGAATGCAGGAGGTGTGGTAGGGACGACGAAACAGCACTGCATGTTTTATGTCAGTATCCGTCACTTGCTGGGCCTAGGCTACAGATTCTCGGGATCCTTATCATGGAATTTAAAGAGCTAATAACGCACACAGTGGAAGGCATACTGGGCTTCATTGAGAGGCCCGGAGTCGACCACTAGGTGGCATCATATCAAGGTATACTGTTTCCCGGAATACCGGGCTCAGGTCGTAGGTACTCGGGATCCCCTATGGAACCCGACGAACTAGCAACGCGAATAGTGGGAGATCCTCGGGCTTCACTATGAGTCTGAGGCCGACCACTAGGAGCAGACTATTAAGGGTATGGCACAATGGGCTAAATTGTCTGAGCGCCAAGGGGGTTCTAACCGTGCTCCCTGCCCGACTATACAAATACAAATACAAATTGTCATCTTTTTAAATCTTTGGGAAATCTATGAAAACTTTTGTAATCCTTGATATCTTTTAAAATCCTTGAAATTTTTGGGAAATCTTTAAAATCCTTGAATTTTTTATGAAATCTTTGGAAAATCTTTCAGAGGAGGGATTCCAGTAGTTACGCAGCACACCTCAACAGAGAAAACAGAAAGTCAAACGGCACACTCAATATCGATCGAGCAATTGTAAGTACTCCCTTCCTTTCGTATTTACGTACTAATCTAACTGTTTATTATCAAAACGTCAGGGGCTTACGTACGAAACTCGAAAATCTACGACAATCAGTTCCTACTTGCTCTTACAATACTATTATTTTCTCAGAGACATGGTTGCACGAAGGAATAAATTCCGCGGAATTAGGATTTACGGGTTATAATATTTTTCGATTAGATCGCAATGTATTAACAAGTGACTGTCTACGTGGCGGCGAAGATCTAATAGCAGTGGATCAGGGCTTAGAATGTGTTAATCTCTCCACTAACATAAACTCTGTAGAGCATATAGTAATAAAACTAGTGCAGGGGAAATTCATCCTTATTATGGGAGTCTTCTACATTCCACCAAACGCCAGTTTTAAAAAATACGTTGATCTATGTTCTGTACTAGAGGACCTTTCTTTCGTTTTTCCAGCCGCAGCTTTTAGCATATTCGGGGACTTTAAAATGCCTTACGCTTCCTGGAATACTGATCCAGATCTAGGACCCAGTTGCGTACCTATAGGAACACAACAAATACATATTGTTAATACGATTTCTGACACATTAGATTACCTAACATTAGTACAAATAAATAATAAGGTAAATGATTATGGATCACTATCAGATTTAGTTTTCATTAACAGTAAAACAGACATTGTAGAAATAGCAATAGATCCCCTCCTACCTGTTGACAACTACCATCTTCCTCTTATTCTAGAAAAAAGTGTGATCATTGTCGTTAATGAAGTCCGTCCCGAAAGCGACACATTTAACCGTTATAATTTTAAGTTCGCTAACAATGTAGCTATTTTTTCATTCTTATCCAATATTGATTGGGATTTCTTATTCGACAACGTAACAATAGATGAGGTCGTCGAGCAATTTTATGCGCATGTGAACGTCCCCATCCAATATTTTGTGCGCATAAAGATTTTCAAATCGTCGACCTACCCATACTGGTTCAGTGGTAAACGTCTAGCCGATTCTTGTTATAAAAAATATATCAACGATTCTGAGAGATCTATCATAGAAAATTCAAAATCATTTTGGAAACACACGAACTCAATGCGCGAAAATACTGGCATCCCTAACCAAATGGTATTGAATGGAGTAACTGCTGATACCAGTAA
Source organism: Euceroptres primus (assembly GCA_037177015.1). Lineage (NCBI taxonomy): Eukaryota > Metazoa > Arthropoda > Insecta > Hymenoptera > Figitidae > Euceroptres > Euceroptres primus. Next base: position 667 of record JBAGKK010269277.1, on the reverse strand, counting down.
AGATGTAGCCGGTCTATTTGCATCTTTTTTTAAATCGGTCTATTCTGCCCCAAGTAACAATTTACCGAACTTTAGCTTCGCCGAATCTGTTGACTTCTCGAATGTAGTTATAAGCAAAGAAAAGCTTATCAGTCTTGATGTCAGTAAAGAAGCGGCATCTGATGGCATGCCTCCCTCCCCTCCTGAAATCCTGCTGCTACGCATTTTTACAACCATTGTTTCTTTTGCTTAACAAATCTCTCGTGGAAGGTTATTTCCCGTGGAAAAGGGTGTATAGTGATCCCCATACACAAAAACGGGAACCGAAATGAAATCAAAAACTACCGGTCCATAAACCTAGCTACTAAATGCAATTCCGAAAATCTTCGAAAATATAATTGGCGACAAATCATACCTTGCTTCAGCGAATACCATTATCGAGGAGCAGCACGTCTTCAGGAGGGGGAGATCAACGTCCACAAATCTATGCGTTTATACGCACTACCTCAATTATGCTATAGAATCGGGATTACAGGTCGACGCCATATACACAGATTTCTCGAAAGCGTTCGACAAGGTAGATCATGCAGTCCTTGTGGCTAAGCTTATGACAGTCGGACCTTTCGTTTCCATGAACGATCGTCATAAAACCCTAAGGGGCCTAAGGGTCGCCACTAATCCCTTTTTA
>JBAGKK010269173.1:5613-20746 GCA_037177015.1 Euceroptres primus | reverse complement strand
TGTGGGGGGGGGGGGGGGTAAAAATATCCCTGCTCTAAAATTTTCTAAAATCCTTCCTGACTTCTGGACTTTTCAAATCTTCTAGAATCTTTTAAATTTTCAATAAAGTTGTAAATTCATTAAATCTTTTGAAGTCACCCAAAATTCTTTACAATCTAGATTTTTAACTTTTAGAATCTCCTCAAGACTTCCTGATTCTTTCAAAATCTTCCATAAAGTTCTAAAATCTTCTAGTTTCTTCCAAACTTTTTTTTTTGAGGACTCAAAATTTTAGGAATATTCTGAAAACAGTCTAGCAGATTTTTTTAAAATTATAATAAGAGTCTTTTTTATACTTGAGAGGGTTCTAATGGATTCTGCAGAATTTTGGAAATTCTAATGCAGTTCAGAATAATGGGCTTGAAGTTCTAAAGTTCTAAACTTCAGGTACATTGCAGAATATTCTTGAGGATTCTAGAATGTTTTAAAAAATCATGTATATTTTCAGAAGATTTTGGAACATTCTAGTATAATGTGTTAAAAATTAAAGACCGAAACGTTTCAAAGTAAAATTCACTTCTTTTTCTTTAACCTACATTTCTATGACTGGTGCTTCACTATCAATTCAAAATATTAAAGAATTTTTAAGAATTCTTTCAGACTGCATTAAAAATTTTATAAGATTGTATAGGACAATCCAGAAGATTTTAAAAGATTATAAAAATATCTAGAAGAATCTAAATGATTGTAGATTTTAAAACGGTCTAGAATATTTTAGAGAATTTTTCTAGATTTTAGATAAGTTTTGAAGATTCTAAAGAATTTGAGAGAATTTCGGTAATCTTTTATAGACTTCGAAGGATTCTAAAAGATTATGTAGAAAATTCTAGAAGGTTCAGGAATTCAAATTTTAAGGTTTCAAGGTTCAAAATTCAGAAAATTTTAGAAGATTCTGGAAGAGTCTCGTATATTTTGTAGAATATTGAAAAATTATAAGATATTATTTTATAGGATTATTGTGAGAGAACCCAAAAGACTCCACAATAGACTCAAATATTTTGGAGAATTTTTAAAGATTTTAAATCAATTTTAAAGGTTCAAGCATTCAAATATTTTGCAGAAGTTTTAAAAATTTTAAGTCAATTTTAAAGGTTCAAGCATTCAAATATTTTGAAGTTTTAACGGTTTTAAATCAATTTTAAAGGTTCAAGTATTCAAATATTTTGGAGAAGTTTTAACGATTTTAAATCAATTTTAAATTTGCTGGAGGATTTTAAAAGACTTTAGGAGACTTTCGTAAATTTCGAAAATTTGGAAATTGTAGGAAATTTATGAAAACATTAAAAGAGTTTTTGAATGTCACAATTTTTTGTGACATTCGATTTCTATTTCTTTCTATTTCTCATAATTCTTGGAAAATTATTCTGAACTTTGAACATAAAAAGGGGGAAAAAGGGGGGAATAAGGAATGAAACTCTAAAAAAAGTGATTTTAGGAGATTTGAAGAATAATAGGGAAAAGGGGGAAAATAGGGGAAAAAAGGAAATTAGGAGACTGACTGTGATCCCTGATAATATTACACTTTTGTAATATTATAATTATATAACTACAATTGTTAAATTTTAATTAAAACTATTGAGATATAATTATAATTTGCTGAATAAAAAAAACTCCTGATTCTTTGACGGTTTTCCCTGACTTTCCCTGACAATTTATAAATTCCCTCACTTTACAGATTTCCCTGATCTGTAGCAACCCAATTTAAAAAAATCGAATACGCTGGACATTTGAAATGAACTCAAAGGCGGAAAATAAGAATTTAATAATATTCTTATTAATTTAATAATTCTTATTAATTCAATAATATTGTTATTTATTTAATAAATAATTAACAGTAAAGTCATAAAATTAATTCATATTTTAAACTTTAGAATAAAATTTTAAAATAAAGCATTATTTAATAGATAGCAAAATCAATCAGCAAAATTAACAGTGTTATATTTAGAAAATCAAATTCTTTTCACTTTTGTTTGATTTTTAAGCACTTACCCATATTTGTTTTTTTCCATTTGAGTCAACGAATATCAAATGTGTTACAGTCAGATAAAGCGTCCCAATTGAATGATTGTTACTGTATTTATCAAGCATTCGCACATTTTCTACCTGGAATTCATATTGAGAATTTTCTCAATACCTATCTTCATTTTGCAAAAATAATACATATTTTCTAAAAATCCGAATTTTTCAGATTTGCAGATAAGTAAAATTTTTGAATAAATTCCTATTTGAAAAAAATTCCTTATCACGTCTGACAAATTTTTAAAAAGTTCAAAAAATAAAATCAGAAAATTTAAAAAAAATTTAAAAATTGTTTATCCGAAAGTTTCAAAAAATACCCAAGTTTAATTTTAAATTTTTATATTTTTACCAATTTTGATATATCGGACGTAAAAAAGTGACTATTTAAAAAACTATTGTTTAAAAATATGAATTATTCACGACATAAATTATTAGACACAAATTTATCGAATTCATCTTTGATAATAAGAAAAAGTATCTTTGATAATAATATAAATTGAAAAATTACAATTTTCTTTTTAATTTTATTTTGAAAATTTACATTTAAAAAATTGTTTATCCGAAAGTTTCGAAAAAATACCCAAGTTTGAATTTAAATTTTTATATTTTTACCAATTTTGATATATCGAACGTAAAAAAATGACTATTTAAAAAATTATTGTTTAAAAATATGAATTATTCACGACATAAATTATTAGACACAAATTTATCGAAGTCATCTTTGATAACAAGAAAAAATATCTTTGATAATGATATAAATTGAAAAATTATTAATTACTAATTTCTTTTCAACCTTATTTTAAAAATTTACATAAAAAAATTATTTATCCGAAAGTTTCGAACCCACATTTAAATTTAAATTTTTAGCAATTTTGATATATAAGACGTAAAAAAATGACTATATAAAAAACTATTGTCTAAAAATACGAATTTTCCGTAAATATCTCACATATTCGATTAACCATAATTTTATTTTCAATTTCTCTATGAATTTTCGGAATTTTCTAATATCAAAATTTTCCAACAATAAATAAAACCTTTCTACATTTTACAAACAAAAGAAAATTGTACAATAATCATACCGACGAATTATAAATAAATAGTTTCTTTGTGTTTCTGATACACGAAAAGATAACGTTCCTAACCTCAAAATAAAATTTTCAAACGAAATTCTCTACACGAACAAAATTGGATAGAAAATTATTTTTTAAGGGAAAATTGATCTATTTTAAATATTTTTCTTATCAATACTATAAAAATTGAAGCTGTAATTCACAGTAAGGTGAAGTTTATCAAAAAATATCGTTTAGAGGAAATTGTCACTTACCATTGAACATTTAATCGACTCTATGGAATTATTCATGATTCTAAAAAGAGCAAACTTTGAATTCTGGCTTTAAAAAGTATAACATTTGTCGATAAACTTGTGGATTATTTACTATTTTTTTATTTTTATTGATTTCTTGACAGCTGGTTTCTTGACAGTTTCATGAATTTGTCCCCCTAGCGGGAAAATGACAAAACAGAAAAGAAAACGTCAATCAAGACGGCTACTTTTCGCGGGAGTTTTAAAAAACTGAAAAATCAATGAAAGAATTAATAAAAATTAACTTATTTTCGACAATTAAAAACTGAAAATTGATAGTTTAGAAAATATTAGCACCTTCAAAGTAACAATTATGATTTCAAACATCGGCTGTTTTTTAAAATTGATTTTAAAAAAATAAAAGCGTCTTTAATTAGGCATTTCATGTTCTCGATTATGACTTTCATAGTAGTCTTGTAGTCAGTCAGCTGTTACTGGCTGTTACAACAACTCAAAAAATCAAAATAAGAATACAAGGTATAGTTAATTCAAAAATATAATTCAAACGATACAAGAGGAATTCAAAAGAATTCAAGGAAATCAAGGTGAATTAAAATATTTACAAAATTCAAAAAATAATTTAAAGTATACATAAGATGAATGAAAAAGAATCAAAGAATATATGATGAATTCAAAAAATTAAAAATCAGAATATAAGGTTAATTCAAAAGAATTCAAAGAATACAAGATGAATGTAAAAGAATACACAGTGAATTGCAAAGAATTCGAAGAATTTAAGGTGAATTCAAGAAATCCAATGAATTCAAAATAACAATCAATGTTAAAAAAATTAAAAGGGTACGATGAATTCAAAAAAATACACCGTGAATAGAAAATAATTCAAAGAATCCAAGTTGAATTAAAAAAACTAAAAATAAGAATACAAGATTAATTCAAAAAAATAATTCAAAGGATACAAGATGAACTCAAAAGAATTCAAATAATTTAAAAGAATTAAACAGCGGAGAATGAAAGAATTACACAGAATTCAAAATAATTCAATGAATTCAAAAAAATCAAAGACTTCAAAATAATTCAAAAATAAAATTTAAACAATTTAAGGAATCCAAAATCCAAAAGAAATCAAAGAATTAGAAAAAATGGAAAGAAATCCAAATAATTGAAATTCCAAAGAATTTAAAAAATTCAAAAATCGAATTAAAATACTTTTAAAATATCAAAGAATTCAAAATAATTCCAAAGATTCAAAAAAAATCAAAGAATTTAAAATAATTCAATGAATTTAAACAAATACAAAAGAATTCAAAGCATTTAAAAGAATTGAAAGAATTGGAAATAATTCAAAGATCGAATTTAAAGAATTCAAACGAGTTTAAAAGAATTCAAACGAATTTAAAAGAATTCAAACGAATTTAAAAGAATTGAAAGAATTGCACAGAATCCAAACTGATTCAATGAATTCAAAAAATTCAAAGAAATCACAGATCGATTAAAAAAATCGAAGAATTCAAAATACTTAAAAGAGTTGGCAAAATTATAAATAATTCAAAACAATTTAAAGAATTTGAAATAATTCAGAGAATTCAAAACTATTCAAAAAATTCAAAGATCAAATTAGAAAACTTCAAAGTATTAAAAAGAATTCAAAGACTTTAAAAGAATTTAAAGAATTCATTGAATTTCAAAGAATTCTTTAAATTGAATTTAGAAACATCAAAAAGTTCTAAAGAATTCCAAAGAATTCAAAAAATTCAAAGATTCAATTTTAAAAATTTCTAACCGCTCAAAAATCCCAAGATCGAATTAAAAAAATTGAAAAAATCCAAGAATTCAAAATAATTCCAAAGAATTAAAAAAATTTTCAAAGAATTTCAACTAATTCAATGAATTAAAACAAATTTAAAAGAATTGAAAGCATTTAAAAGAATTAAAAGAATTGGAAATAATTTAAATGTATAATTTAAAGAATTCAAACGAATTAAAAAAAAATTGAAAGAATTACACGAAATTCAAAGTGATTCAATAAATTCAAAAAATTCAAAGAATTCACATATTGATTTAAAAAATCAAAGAATTTAAAATGCTTAAAAGAGTTTTCAGAATTATAAATAATTCAAAGAATTTAAAAATTAATTCAAAATAATTTAAAGAATTTAAAATAATTTAAAGAATTTAAATTTAATGCAATGAATTAAAAATAATTTAATGAATTCAAAACAATTCAAAGAATTCAAAGATCGAATTAGAAAACTTCAAATAATTAAAAAGAATTCAAAGACTTTAAAAGAATTAAAAGAATTCAAAGACTTTAAAATAATTAAAAGAATTCATTGAATTTCAAAGAATTCATTGTATTGAATTTAGAAATTTCAAAAAATTCAAAGGAATTCAAAAGATTTTAAAAAATTCAAAGAGTTAATTTTAAAAATTTCTGAAAATTCAAAAAGTTCAAAGATCGAATTAAAAAAGTTAGAAAAATTAAAGAATTCAAAATAATTCCAAAGAATTTTAAAAAATTCAAAGAATTTTAAATAATTCAATAAATTATTCAAGCAGATACAAAAGAATTTAAAGCATTTAAAAGAATTGCAGGAATTTATAAAATAATTCAAAGATCGATTTTAAAGAATTCAAACGAATCTAGAAGAATTGAAAGAATTACTCAGAATTCAAATTGATTCAATGAATTCAAAAGATTCAAAGAATTCACATAACGATTTTAGAAAAATTAAAGAATTCAAAAACGAATTCAAAATACTTCTAAGAGTTGGCAAAATTCAACATAATTCAAAGAATTCAAAATAATTTTAAATAATTTAAAGAATACAAAATAATTAAAAAATTCAAAGTAATTCGAAGAATTCAAAAAATTCAAAGATCAAATTAAAAAACTTCAAAAGATTAAATTAAAAAACTTCAAAAGATCAAATTAAAAAACTTCAAAAGATCAAATTAAAAAACTTCAAAAGATCAAAAGAATTCAAAATATTTCAAAGATCGAATTCAAACAATGTGAAGAATGCAAAGAATTTAAAAGACTTTAAAGAATTACAAAGAATTCAAAATAAATCAAGAAATTCAAAATGCATCAAAGAATTGAATAAATTAAATAAATATAAATGATATATGAATAATGGAATATTAAATATTAAATATTTTTTTTGTTTCTAAAAGAAAGAATAAAAGGAAGAAGTAATTTCTTTTTTTAATTTTAGTTTTTACGCTGAAAGCAATTAAAGAGTGTTAAATTATCGAGTATCAATTCAATAATTCATTCGCTGAATAAAAAATTATTTCAATTTTCAATTACAGATATTTTATTTATATTTATTTTAATTAATTAATTAAATCATGATGTCGTAACTTTTGGAAGAACAATTAAATATGTATTCTAGATTTGCATTAGATATGTTTTTTAAAGCTGCATGGGCAATTGAAGCGATTTTGTGAAAAATCTCTTTCATATTATTGATTTTCTTTAGTCTGTTTTCACCCTCTTCTATAAGATTCGATGGCTCTTTGACATAGTCTGAAGTTTTTTCATAATTCTGTTGACAAAATATCAAGTACATTTTAATATTTTTAATTTCCTAAGTATTTAATTGATTTAATTAAAATCTTTACATCACAAAAATAATTTTATTTTTACCTCTTCAAGCTCTTGAACTTTTATAGCCCAAAACATAATGTCATTAACTTTCTCAGAAATATAATTAAGGTTTGGTTCAATCTTTAGGTAACTTTCCTGTAACATATTGGCGTAAGATGTTATTTTCTGGACACATTCTTTGTTTAAAGATTTGTCCTCTTGCACAATACCATGCAGAAAATGCTATAAAAAAGATTATTAACAATATTAACATACAACGCAAACTAACGTTATTATTTTATTTTTAACTAACTAAATTATTTTATTGAAAACTTATTTAAATTAAATTTCATGCAATAAAAACAAAATTACATAGGTCTAAATATATTTACCGGAAAATAAGAAGTCAACCGTTTCAACTTTTTTACAGACACATGCATATTTAGACTTTTAATTAGTATCTTTTCAGTCAAGTCATTCAAGTCAGAATTCTGGGATTTCTGTATTAAAAAGTAACTAAAGAGCCGTTAAAGCAAAACTTGATAAATTCATTCTGTTGAAAACAAACAACTTTGAAGTTAACAAAAAAAAATACTTACCTCATTGTCCTTAACGAAAACGAAGACTACGAAGAATAAACAAAGTGCAATTATTTTTGCCATAATTAATTATGAAAATCAGGAAAATGATAGTTGTTCCAGGTGTTGAAAAAAAAGTTTTTAAGAATGATGATATTTTAAGACACGTCTATGTCTATATATCGACGCCTCCATTCAAAATGAAACTATTTGCTGGCAGCATTGTGTATAAGTCTATCTGCGTTTACTGCCGTCAAGAGACTATCTGCTATGCTTATGCACAGCAGATAGTCACTTACATAAAAGAGACATAAAATTTTTACTGCAAAGCCGAGCTTTTAAAATATAAAATTTTATGACTTTTCGATTTCAGTCACGATTTCGTAACTTAACTCCGGAATCGTTAACAAACTTTAAACACAAAAGTGTTTCAAACAAAGAAAAAAACTTGGTCTTATCGGAATTTACAATTGTTCTACAATTTTTCAAATACTAAAGAGTTATAATTTTTGTCTGAATTTACATCTTCAAAACTTTTCTTGTCCACGAGTTTCCAAAGTCTAATTTTTAACTTCAATAACACATATACTTAAATGCGTTTATCGAAAAGTCTTCGTACTTCTTTTATTAATAATCATATTGTTACTTTAAAATCCTTCAAGTTTATAATTGCGTGATTTCTTATATTAATTGTGTTGAATCAACGAATGCTTTTTAGTCAAAGAATACAATAATTTTTTTTACAAAAGTGTTTCAAACAAAGTAAAAATCTTTTTCTTTTCGGAATTTACAATTGTTCCAAAATTTTTTAATCGCTAAATATTTACATATTTATTTAGCGATTATTTATTTACTAGAAAAAATTATTTATTTACTACAAAAAATTATTTAGTTACTAGAAAATTGTTTATTTACTATAAAAAATTATTTATTTATTAGAAAATTATTTACTTACTACAAAAAATTATTTATTTACCAGAAAATTAATCATTTAATACAAAAAATTATTTATTTACCAGAAAATTATTCATTTATTACAAAAAATTATTTATTTACTAGAAAATTATTTATTTACTACCATAAATTATTTATTTACCAGGAAATTATTCATTTACTACAAAAAATTAATTATTTACTAGAAAATTATTCATTTACTACAAAAAATTATTTATTTACTAGAAAATTATTTATTTACTACAAAAAATTATTTATTTACCAGAAAATTAATCATTTAATACAAAAAATTATTTATTTACCAGAAAATTATTCATTTATTACAAAAAATTATTTATTTACTAGAAAATTATTTATTTACTACCAAAAATTATTTATTTACCAGTAAATTATTCATTTACTACAAAAAATTAATTATTTACTAGAAAATTATTTATTTACTACAAAAAATTATTTATTTACAAAAAATTATTTATTTACTACAAAATTATATCTTTCCACGCACCAACTTAAATAAATAATAGTTTACCATACAAAAAAGGTAAAAAATATAATCAAAGTAAAGAGTGTGTGGTTATAAGTGACAATTAGAGTAATCAAATAAATTAGGTTTATAAATTCGAATAAAAATCGAATTAAAAAACATGAAAAAATCAAATAATTCAAAATAATTCCAGAGAATTAAATAATTCAATGAATTCAAACAAATACAAAACTATTCAGAGCATTTAAAAGAATTGAAAGAATTTTTATTAATTCAAAGATCGAATTTAAAGAATTCAAACGAATTTAAAAGAGTTGAAAGAATTACACAGAATTCAAAATGATTCAATGAACTCAAATAATTCAAAGAACTCACAGATCGATTTAAAAAATCAAATAATTCAAAACCGAATTCAAAATAGTCCAAGGGTTGGCAGAATTATCAAAAATTCAAAGAATTCAAAATACTTTAAAGAGTTGGCAGAATTCTAAATAATTCAAGGAATTCAAAAAAATCAATGGTTGAATTAAAAAACTTCAAAGAATTCAAAGACTTTAATAGAATTGAAAGAATTTATTGAATTTCAAAGAATTCATTGAATTCTTTGAATAAAGTGAATTAAATTAAATTCAAAGATTAAATTTAAAAAATTTCTAAAAATTCAAAAAATTCAAAGATCGAATTAAAAAACTTGAAAAAATCAAAGAATTCAAAATAATGTCAAAGTATTATAAAAATTTCAAAGAATTTTAAATAATTTAATGAATTCAAACAAATACAAAAGAATTCGAAGCATTTAAAAGAATTGAAAGAACTTAAAATAATTCGAAGGTTGAATTTAAAGAATTCAAAGGAATTTAAAAGAATTGAAAGAATTACACAGAATTCAAACTGATTCAATGATTTCAAAAAATTCAAATAAGTCACAGATCGATTTTAAAAAATCAAAGAATTCAAAACCGAATTCAAAATGCGTCAAATAGTTGAAAGAATTTTGAAAAATTCAAAGAATTCAAAAATTAATCTAAAGAATTCAAGATAATTCAAAGAATTCAAGATAATTCAAAAAATTCCAAATAATTCAAAGAATTTAAAATAATACGAAGAATTAAAAAATTTCAAATAATTCAAAATCATTCAAAGAATTTAAAATAATTCGAAGAATTCAAAAAATTTGAAGAATTCAAAAATTTCAAAGAATTCAAAAGAATTTAAAAGCTTGAACAGAATTAAAAAGATTCATTGAATTTCAAAGAATTCATTGAATTGAATTTAGAAACATCAAAAAGTTCAAAATAATTCCAGTCTGTCCAAAGAATTCAAAAAATTCAAAGATTTAATTTTCAAAAATTCTAGCAACTCAAAAAATTCCAAGATCGAATTAAAAAACTTAAAGAAAAATTAAAATATTCAAAATAATTCCAAAGAATTAAAAAACATTTCAAAGAATTTTAAATAATTCAATGAATTAAAACAAATTTAAAAGAATTGAAAGCATTTAAAAGAATTGAAAGAATTGAAAATAATTCAAATATATAATTTAAAGAATTCAAACGAATTTAAAAGAATTTAAGGAATTACACAGAAATCAAACTGATTCAATGCATTCTAAAAATTCAAAGATTTTCCAGATTGATTAAATAAAAAACGAAAGAATTCAAAACTGAATTCAAAATTCGTCAAATGGTTGGAAGAAATTTAAATAATTCAAAGAATTTAAAATAATTCGAAGAATTCAAAAGTTTGAAAGAATTCAAAAGAATTCAAAAACTTTAACAGAATTTAAAAGATTCATTGAATTTAAAAAAATTCATTGAGTTGAATTTAGAAACATCAAAAAGTTCAAAAGAATTCCAAAGAATTCAAAAAATTCAAGATTTAATTAAAAATTTCTAACAACTCAGAAAATTCCAAGATCGAATTAAAGCACTTGAAAAAAATCAAAGAATTCAAAATAATTTTTAAAAAAATAAAAAAATTTGCGAAGAATTTTAAATAATTTAAGCATTTAAAGCATTTAAAAGAATTGAAAGAATTACACAAAATTCAAACTGATTCAATGAATTCAAAAAATTAAAAGAATTCACAGATCGTTTAAAAAGAATCAAAGAATTCGAAATAATTTAAAGAATTAAAAAAATTCAAAGATTTTTAAATAATTCAATGAATTCATGCAAACAAAGAAGAATTCAAAGCTTTTAAAAGAATTGCTTGAATTTAAAATAATTCAAAGGGATTTAGAATAAGAATTGAAAGAATTACACAGAATTCAAACTGATTAAATGAATTCAAAAAATTAAAAGAATTTACAGATCGATTTTAAAAAATAAAAAAATTCAAAAATAATTCAAAGAATTTAAAATAATTTAAAGAATTAAAAATAATTCAAAGAATTCAGAACAATTCAAAGAATTCAAAGATTGAATTAGAAAACTTCAAAGAATTAAAAAGAATTAAAGACTTTAAAAGAATTAAAAGAATTCATTGAATTTCAAAGAATTCATTGAATTGAATTTAGAAATTTCAAAACATTTAAAAGAATTCAAAAAATTCAAAGATTTAATTCAAAAATGTCTGAAAATTCAAAAAATTCAATGATCGAATTAACAAAGTTGAAAAAAAATCAAAAAATTCAAAATACTTCCAAATAATTTAAAAAATTCAAAGAATTTTAAATAATTCAATGAATTCAAGCAAATGAAAAAAATTCAAGGCATTTAAAAGAATTGCAGGAATTTAAAATAATTCAAAGATCAAATTTAAAGAATTCAAACGAATTTAGAAGAATTAAAAGAATTACTCAGAACTAAAATTGATTAAATGAATTCAAGAAATTCAAAGAATTCACAAATCGATTTTAGAAAAATTAAAGAATTAAAAACCGAATTCAAAATACTTCAAAGAGTTGGCAGAATTCAAAATAATTAAAAATATTTCGAGGAATTCAAAAAATTCAATGATCGTATTAAAAAACTTCAAAGAATTCAAAAGAATTGAAAGACTGTAACAGAATTGAAAGGATCATTCATTGAATTTGAAAGAATTCATAGATTTGAATTTAGGAACATCAAAAAATTCAAAAGAATTCCAAAGAATTAAACAAATTCAAAGATTTAAGTTAAAAAATCTCTAAGAATTCAAAAAATTCCAAGATCGAATTAAAAAACCTGAAAAAATAAAAAAAATTCGAAATAATTCCAAAGAATTAAAAAAAATTTCAAAGAATTTTGAATAATTCAATGAATTCAAACAAATTTAAAAGAAAGGAAAGAATTAAACAGAATTCAAACTGATTCAATGAATTCAAAACATTCAAAGAATTCACAGATCGATATTAAAAAAATCAAAGAATTCAAAAATAATTCAAAGAATTAAAAATAATTCAAAGAATTGAAAATAATTCAAAGAATTCAAAACATTTCAAAGAATTCAAAGATCGAATTAGAAAACTTCAAAGAATAAAAAATAATTCAAAGACTTTAAATGAATTAAAGAATTCAAAGACTTTAAAAGAATTAAAGAATTCAAAGACTTTAAAAGAATTAAAAGAATTCATTGAATTTCAAAGAATTCATTGCATTGAATTAAGAAATTTAAAAAAATTCAAAAGACTTCAAAAGATTTCAAAAAATTCAAAGATCGAATTTAAAAAGTTCAAAAAATCAAGGAATTCAAAATAATTCCAAAGAATTCAAAATAATGCCAAAGAATTAAAAAAGTTCAAAGAATTTTAAATAATTCAATAAATTAAAGCAAATACAAAAGTATTTAGAGCATTTAAAAGAATTGAAAGTATTTTAAATAATTCAAAGATCGAATTTAAAGAATTCAAACGAATTTAGAAGAATTGAAAGAATTACTCAGAATTCAAATTGATTTAATGAATTCAAGAGATTTAAAGAATTCACAGATCGATTTAAGAAATAATTAAAGAATTCAAAACCGAAGTCAAAACACTTCAAAGAGTTGGCAAATTTTAACATAATTCAAAGAATTCAAAATAATTCATAGAATTCAAAATAATTCAAAATAATTTAAAGAATACAAAATAATTCAAAAATTCAAATAAATTCGAACAATTAAAAAATTCAAAGATCAAATTGAAAAACTTCAAAAGATCAAAAGAATTCCAAGGAATTCAAATTATTTCAAAGATCGAATTCAAGCAATTTAAAGAATGGAAAGAATTTAAAGAACTTTAAAGAATTGCAAGGAATACAAGATCAATTAAAAAGAAAACAAGATAAATTCAAAAACATTCTCAAGGTGCAAGCAAAAAATTTAAAGAATGCAAAACAAGAATACAAGGTGAATTAAAAAAAAAATCGAAGCATAAGAAATAAAAAGAATTGAAGGTGATTTAAAAAAATTAAAAGAATTATAGATAAATTCAAACATTATAGTGGTTAATCTCTCGTAATTAAAAGTATAAAAAACTTTTTACAAAATTTGAAATTCGAAAGCTTTTTATCTTCTAAATAAAACACTAAACAAGTCTATTTTAGAATCAAATTTTGTAAACTGAACTTTTATTTTTTTTCTTACAATCTGTTACAATGTTAAAAAATAAAAGAAAATTACTTTCTATTTTATTTTTTTCTGTTAAAAAATGCTTCAAGAAATTAAAATTTCCCTAAATTAAGTTAAATTTTGAATTCTAAATTCGAAAATGTATCCAGTTTCCAATGTTAGGCAATGTTTTATAATATCAAATTTGAATTTCCCGCCAGATGGATTTTGCACTCAGTGCTCCTTGCGGAGGAAACTCGAACTTTTGTAATTTCTCTGTGTTGACAATCTGTGAATACAGAGAAGTTTCACATGGGTTCACAGAATTTTCAACGAAACACGGTTGATGGCTGAAAACACGAAACTAACCTCTTCTTTCTGTCAACGAAAAATACTGAAATACTGAAGAATTTTGAGTGCTTAGTAAGTATATTTTTAATTACACAGAATCTCCATAAATTTATTTCATGAAATCCTTAATTTCTGAAATCTTTAGCTCAAATTCACTAAAAATTCATAACCTTTAAGAAATTGCGTTTGGAACCAAATTTTAACAATTTCACCAGACAACTTGGTCCAATTTTGGAAAATTTTAACTTCTGATAAATTTCACAAGATTTTCGTTATAGAAATAACATTTTCCGAGTTTGGGAAAGTTTTTTTCGATGTAGAAACAAAGATTGTGTGCTTTTTTGTCAAGGAGAAAAACATACATTTTTGTTGTATTTTCAACTTTTTGGGATTTTCGATTCATGTTTTATAAGTAATAAAGTTTTTGACAAAAGGATCAAAGTTTCTGGTGAAATAGATTTGAATTTTTCTCTAAATCCTGTAAATTAATTACGGAAAATTTTTGGTGTATTTTATTAAAGTCGATGAATGATATTTTATGGAAGCAAAAAATACAATTGAATTCCATAAAAATTACAACTTAAATTTCTGTGTTTAGGGTTAAATTTATTTATTTCTAAATTTAAATTCCATAAATAAAAAAGTTTCGATAACATTCAGGTATAAAATGAACAATTTATATGTTTTTCATGCTCTAATATAAATTTATGTTTATTTCATTTAATTTCTATTTCTATAAATAAGAATTATTTATTCGTGTAAAAATCTATAATCAATTTATGTTAATTTTATTTAATTTCTGTTTCTGTAAATAATAATTTATTCGTGTACAATATATAATGTGCTATTAAAATGAATTAATCACGTAAATAAATTAATGGTTTGGAAATTAGTAATTTCAAATTGAAAATAACATTTTCTGAATCGAAATTCATCACTTAAATCCGAAATTTTTATATTATTGCCATTAAATCAAATTATTGCCATTAAATCCAATTTACCAATTAATTTACCATTAAACCAAAGTTTTTCGTAGATAAATTTCTGTCGTATACTTTGTTTTTATTTTATTTTCCGAAAATTAAATAATTGGTTTCAACCATAAACAATAAATTGTCATTTTTGAATTCAATTATTTATTATTTAAATTAGTGTTGATGCTAATATTTATTACTTAAATTAATATAAATATTAATATTTATTATCTAAATTAATATAAATATTAATATTTATTATCTAAATTAATATAAATATTAATATTTATTATCTAAATTAATATAAAT
>JBAGKK010269071.1:0-20749 GCA_037177015.1 Euceroptres primus | reverse complement strand
AATCAAGCGACGCATTAGATTTAAAAATATTATTTGCCATCACACACATTTTATTTATAGGCGTCTTACATTGAGCGTAGTTTCTGACGTAGAATGGTACAGTTGTTGAACGAGAATCATATTGGGGTACTGCCCATGATATTTGTGATGAGTTTGCCGAGTTAATTATCATCTTAAAATATATTAGTAATGTTACTTAACACATATTCTAAAAGAAAAATGTTCTCTTTTCCGAGAAAAAGATTGACAACAAAAAATGTAATTTTTAATAATAATTATAGTACGCTGTTAGAAATTTCTTGGTAATTTTCAGAGACGTGAGACTGAAGCTTTATGCAGTTACCGTTTCTGAGATTTTACTTACAGTTTGGTAAATTTCAGTTACAATTTGGTAAATTCAAGAAAAATTTAGGAAAATTCAATTACAAGAATCTGAAAATTTAGTTACATTTTGGTAATTTTACGATACTTGTAACTGAAAATTCTGAAACCAGGAAGTGAAAATTCTGAAACTTGTAATTCAAAATTCCGAAACTGTAACAGAAAAAATTGTATGTTCAGATAACTGAAGCTTTAAACAGTTACATGTAACTGAAAATTTAGTTACAATTTGGTAAATTTTAGAAAAATTTAGGAACATTCAGTTACCGTACCTGAAATTTAAGTCAAATTCATGAAAATTCAGTTACAGTATGGTAAATTTCTATTACAATTTGGTAATTTTTAGATACGTTTTCTGAAAAGTATCTTAAGTTTTATAAAAATTTCTGTTACTTTCGTAACCCAAAAGTTCCGGTTTACGAACATTTCTAACAGTGTAGATTAAAGTTTATCGAATTTTAATCAATGAGGGCTCGTAATGTTCATTTAACACCGCCGTCTTAGATTTTAAAATTAATTTGTCGTTTTGTAACTATTATATTGAAACGTTGTTAATTTTAATAAATTTTATAAACAAATAGCTGTAGTTTTAAAATGAGAAATTAATTTAAAAATCTAAGACAGTGAAGGCTTCGAAAATTGTTAAATGAACAAAATGAGTCCTCATTGATTAAAATCCGATCATTTTTAAAAAGCGTAAACTTGAAAAACTACTTAACACATTGACCTACAATAATTTTTATTAAAAATAACACAAAATTTTATATTTTTTAAATTTTTTTAATACTAAAGTGAACATTTTTCTCTTAAAATATGTGTTAAGTAACAATACTAATATATTTTAAGATGACAATTAATTTTTTTTCAACAACCTTTCTGGTCTCCTCTCCAATCTCCTTGTACTTAAAAGTAGCAGGGGGATTAAATAACTATCAAATATGTGTCAAAACACTAAATCTCTTTCAACGCAATTTAAATTGAAGATTTGAAACGATTTAATTTGCTTTGACACATATTTGACAGTTCAGTGATCCTCATATTCTTTGCAGCCAATAAAACGGGATTGAGTTCATTTGAAAAGTACTTAAGTAAACAAAACATAACATGACAATTCTATTCTGATAAAAAAAAGGACAGACAACTTTCTGACTTGAGAATTTTTGAGTTTTTTTTATACCCACGTAATAGGGCATATCTCACGAACCTTTCACTATTATGTCCCTCAAAGATATCTAGGTTTTTAATAAATATCAAATTAATTTTTATTTCAAGGTATGTATTATAGTGTAAACTATACTGCACAAATGGTTTTAAATAGATTTATTCTTTAGATCAAAATTAACTGAAGTTTAAATGTTCAATTTTTAATGAAGTCAGCTTATCCCAATCCACATTTTCATATGCTTTTTATGCTTAAGCTCTATGACGAAATAAGATAAGGCTATAAAACAAAATATCTATTTCAAGCTAATTAAAGCAGAATCATGTTTATTCATGAAAATCTGCATTTTGTTTAATACGAACTAAGTTACAGGCTTCAAAAGTATGTCCCTCGTATTTTGACATTTCGACCGTAATGCATATATTTGCAGACTTTTTGTAAATAAGCCAGCTCGCACGCGATAAAAACTTATTGAAACTCATAATTTAAGTAATAATAGAGGATAAAGGCCAATCTAAATCATTGTGGTCATTTTCTTACGAAAGTAATCATAATTAATAAAAATTGTGCCTTCAAAATTTAAAAACGACTGTAACACTCATCATACTCCTTGAAATATAATCAAAAGTTTTGGAAAAGTTTATAAATACTTTCTCACGGTTGTTCTTCAGCTTTCTGGGATTATGTTCAAGGAACAAATACTTAATTGCTAACTTGTAGCAGAAAATTATAAATCGTTACGGTCGACCGAAACGATTAAATTAAAAAATTAAAATTTGTTCAATGTGAAATTGCTGATTTACATGTTTCGAGTGACGTCACACAAGGAAACTGTCATATTTTTGGTTACTTCAAAGATAATTTTTAGCGTCTTTTATTAAATTTTTAACTAATTTTTAATTATACATCTTCACACTCCTTAAATTTTTCGTAATTAATTACCCAATTAAGACATTTCCTTTCATAACTTTATTTTCATTTCCTAATTTTTAAATTTTAGTCAACCGACCTTCAAATGTTTTTAAATACAAATGAAATACCGACAGATCCGCTTTTTTCGCAAAATCAATTTTTTTATTCTTTAATAACGATTTTAAGACAATAGTTATTGTATGTCCAACTGCAAAATATGATTTTGTAAGACGAAATTCCCAGTGTTGTGCTTGCAGAAATGATGTTTACTTTTTCACTGAAAAGTGAAAGGTTTCTGAGATATGCCCAATTAATGAACCATTATTTTTTCAGTAATTAACCAAACAAATCTTAAAACATGGATTTTTCAGAAACTAAACGTGTTTGAAATTTGTCGGACTTTTTTTTTGTTAGAATGAATTTATCAAGTTTTGTTTACTGACTCATTTTATCTTTTAGTCTAGTCACGATTTCAGGCCTTTATTTCCCCAATTTTCATACAGTTTCGTCAGAAAGAATTTCTTACGATTCTTCTAACATGAGTACATAATTTGAATATTAAGGATTCTAAATGCCAATCTCAAAGTTTTCTGTGAAACTGCATGATTTATATTTATAAACTCTTGAAATCTGATGTACGGTGCCTTCATGAAATCTTTTAAAATCATTGAAATCTTTTTAAATTTTTGTAAAATCTTTAAAATCTTTTGAAATTTTTGTGAAGTTTTTTAAAATCCTTGAAATCTTTTGAAATTTGTGTGAAATCTTTGAAATGTTTTGAAATTTTTGTGAAATCATTGAATATTTTTGAAATTCTTGAAATCTTTTAAATTCTTATGAAATCTTTAATATCTTTTGCAACTTTTGTGAAATCTTTGAAATTTTTATGAAGTCTTTGAAATTTATGTGAAATCTTTGAATCTTTTAAAATGTTGGTAAAATCAATGAAATATTTTGAAATCCTTGAAATCTTTTGAAATTTTTGTAAAATTTTTATGAAATTTTTTAAATATTTTGAAATCCTAGAAATCTTTCAAATTATGAAATCTGGTGTTCCCTAAAAAATGGAATGGTCAGCTCCCCGTAATAATCGAGATAATAATAATATTGAGTCAAGTTTATTAAAATTATTAATATTAATAGAATCTCGTGATTATACAGAGGATGTAAAAAATTCTATTCTTTTTCGTCTTAAAAAAAATGTCAAGGCATTTTCACAGAGGCATTAAAAAATACCCGTTCTTCATCATACAAGGTAATCAAGAATGACATAATTAAGAGTGACGTTTACCACCTACTTAATAATAATTTCTTGAAGATTTAAATAATCTATCTGTCTAAAGATCACATCCCATTGGTTATTAATTTTTTGCATTGCCCCGCCTTTAATATCCTTTGACCAATAACCGTTCATGTAAAATTATTATTATAGTCGCGCCTCTCTCTTTGAAGATTAAGATCTCGTTTCTCCACATTTTTCCCTTCGAATTTTTTATCACGTGTTAAAATAATATATATATATATATATATATATATATATATATTATTTATAATAATAAAAGAAATAAAAGAAATAATATAAAATAAATATAAATTGTTTTAATTAATTTAAATTAAAGTTTATACTAATAAAAATTGTTATTTATAATATAATAAAAGAATAAAAGATTGCTATAATTATTTATTTCAAGCTTAATTTAAAAATTCTAAAGATAATAGTTAAAAATATTAACTTTCTCGGATTTAAAAAAAAAATACGGAGCTGTTCAATCGATTTATTATGTATTACCTACTTTTTTCTACGAATAAAGAACCTTGATATTTGATATTGAAATCCATTCTTTAAAAAATATGAATCACATCAAGGTTTTGTGAGCGGCAAAAACATAAAAGGAATTTTATGTTAAAGTTCTACGGTTTAAATTTTATGTACGTCTATAAAGCTATAGAGAAATAAAAAGTAAAAAAAAAGTATGTTGATAAGAAGGGAAATAAAAAGATTACGATTGAAACGTATTAAAATTAAGGCAAAAAAATGAGTGAAAGATCCGGTTTTTAACTTATATTTAAACAGATATCTTGTAATATTTTGTTTATCGGTCCTCTTCATCAAAACGAAGGTTGCAGAAACCGGTGTCGTAGAGATTGAACGTTTGATGATAAAGCAAGTTGTTTGATTTTGTATCTTAGATAAGCATTGTTTTTTTATTAACTAGATGAGAATAGAATTGAACCCAATTGATAAATCTGGAAGATTATAAGCCCGTGACTAGTAATTAACAAATAAATACAAATACTAAATGAACACGACAAAAATTCGGCACTAAAAAAAATATTCTAATTTTAAAGAATATTCTTACAATATTCTTAAAGTTAGAATTTTTTTCAGTGTGATAATTAAAAAGAATAAATTTATCTTTCTTTTCATGAAAATATGACCTTTTCTTTTTGAAAAATAGAGAATAGTTTTCCATATTGATATGCAGATACTGTATTGAATATTGAATTTCTTTTGTAATCCTTGATATGCATAGAAGCTTGTCATTGATGAATGATTGATTAATGAAGGAAAATATAAAATATAACAAATCCTGCCGCTTTACAAGAGACTAAAGTCCCTTGAGAAAAAGCGATTTACATAACAATAATATTTTTAAACTTGGAAATATGCCTTTAGCATAAATGTGCTGAAGTAATATGGCTGTTATGTATATTGACAATACTGACGTCTACAACTTCAAGGATTATGAAGAAAAAGCGGTCACATTTTGTAATCTCGAAACATCATGTTTGTTGTTTTCAAGATTCGACATTTTTATATGGCTTTTATATATTATATTAGATAAAACGTAAGATTCGTATTCCCACTCTGAAATTGTTTCATATCATCTCAGGAAAAAGATTTCACGAGTGTAAATTTCAAGAATGTAAATATGTTATTTATAGAATGTAAATACGCTATTTATAACTTTTTAAACCAAAAATTTTCTATGCAAAGATTCTAAACTTAAAAACTTTCTATGTAAAAACTTTCTATGTAAACTTTCTATGTAAAAAAATTGTATTGACATTGGCTAATAGAAATGACATTATTCCCTCCTCAGAATGTTAAAATAATTAAATTAAAGTACATTTTCCCAGGAATTAAAGGTGACAATTGAAAACGACGTATTCTTTCGATTGAAAATACAAATGATCGCATCGATCACGATCAACCTTCGCAAAGAATAATGGAGGACATTCCCCTGACTATATTTAAAACATTCTCCTGTGATCGTATCGATTTTATATCGCGCGGAACATGAGTAAATGACCTGCTGATAATATATACAATTATATTTTATACATATATATTATGAGCAGGGTTAATAATATTCCTTGTTACAATTAAGTCGGACTAGGATAACAAATTGCAGTGTTAATTAAAGCTTACAAGAAAGAGAATGTGTTTCATTTTAGAAAAAGTTAAGCTATGTTTTAAACGTGAAAACTCTGTCCAAGTGTCCAGCAAATGATAAAACTATAATTTTATGTTATTATGGAAAATCGGGTTGTCTTCGAAATATCGATTGAAACCTATAGTTTTTATATTTTGAAACATGTTAAAAATTACTGAAAGTGAGAAATATATTATTGCGTAGTAGTAAGTTTTTTTTATAGGAAATTGGTCCCTCTCAATAAAATACAATGTGGGCGAGAATACTTTACTCTCGTAAAGTTCATATATATAGATTTGTACTCATTATTTGCATTTGCATTGATGCATGATAATGTTCTGAACTGAAGTCGCAGAAAAAATATACGACCAAAGTCCAGAGACAATGATTATATGATCCTTAATTATTATTCACAAGACTAATATTTCAATACAGTGCAAAATGAAGTCGTTGAGCTCCTCAACTCACATCTCAACTTGAAAAAAGCTTGCAAAAAAATTATTGACATTTGTTTTAGAACTAATAATGATGAGATGATTGCAAAAGATTTTTTGCAGTTGTCTTGAATCTTTTTTTTTTACTAATAGATTGTAGATTATTAGAAATACGAAAAAAAATGAAATTAAGAAATCAAGGAATAATAAAAAAAAGTAATCGAAAATAATAAAATTCCCAATAATTATAGTTTTCACCATCTTTTTCTCCAAGGCCCATCTTCAATGAAGACTGATTTTAATGCGAGTGCTTTTTATTAATTCGCATATACGGCATAAATAATTCGTAATTCTCGTTCCTCCTGATTATTCATATCTCATATCTCAATACCCGAGTCGAAATGCGAGAAAAGTGTCAAGGCGGATTACACAAACAAACTTAGTTTAACCTACTTTATTCCAACAATCCCTCAGTCTGGAATAGTTCGTCTTCTCGCATTGTTCAAACTCGCTTTTTGCATCCTTTTTTGAAATTTTTTCAATTATCTCGGTACCTAGTGCATTAAAAAACAAGTGAAAAGAAAATGTTGAGCACTTAATTAAAATTAAAATAAATTAAAAATTTAAAAACATTTAATTTATGCCAAACCGATAAAATATTCTAATATATTATCATTTAAAAAATTTGTATAAAACAGAAAATAATACATAAATTCAGGACAGAATTAGAACGTTTTATAAGCAATATATTAACAATAAAATTCATAAGGATTTAATTTTAATTCACATATTTAATTAATTGACATTTTATTAAAATTGGCGATACAATTCTACTTTCCTAAAGAAAGATTTCATCCTTGTTTTTTATCAAAAATGATTATAAATTATTATTATAAATGATTATTATAAAAAAATTATTATAAATTATCATAATTGTGATCTTCGGAATGAGGAAATAATTTATTTATTATTATTTTTATTTTAATTACGTGGGAAATTGATATCATAAGCAACAACCTCCCTGAAAAAGTGCAGGGTGTTCAGTCATCAGTCGAAGCTATATAACGTGCAAATTGAGTCATCCTGTGTGTGTGCACTCGAGAACTCGACCTGAATTATTCTTAATCAGACAAATTAGATAGATTCACTCATTCATGCAAATTTGAGAAAAATGTATCAAGAAAGTAAACAAGATTTTTTTTGATAAATGAAATTGTTTTGATGATCAAAGTTCATGCTCGTAAAGAACAACAATACATTTTTTTACATTAATATGGAAAAGGAGTTGATAAAATATACTTTTTATCATACATTACTTTCAATCAATAAATATAATTGCGTGGTAAAAATGTATTAAAATCGACGTCAGTGATATAGAGTAATTAGAAGAAAATCCCCAATTATATTTATTAAAAATACTTTAGTAAACTAAAAATAATATTAGAGTAATAATAAATTTTAATATTAATATTTATAAACTTAATATTAATATTTATAAAACTAATATTAATATTTATAAACCTAATATTAATATTTATAAAATTAATATTTATATTTATAACCTTAATATTAATATTTTTAAAATTAATATTCATATTTATAAACTTAATATTAATATTTACAATATTAATATTAATATTTCTAAAAGAATTGTTTAAATTATTTTATTTACAAAAGAATTAAAAATTCGTATGCTACAAATAAAGTTTAATTACAGTTCAATAAACTTTAATAAAAGTTAAATAGAGTTCAATAAGAATTTCTCCAAGTGCAGAGTGCGTCAAACTAGTTTAAATCAGAAAAACTATAACCATACCAACTTTTGATATATTTTTATAATTTTTTGCGTCAGGAAGGTAAAAAGGGTCTTTTTCTTTTATTTTTGTTCTAGTTTTTTGTATCATAAAAAACCTTATTTTTGGTTGCAATAAAAATATGTAGTCTCCCTTTCATGTTAAAATAGAAAACTGAATTAATTTCAGCCAAAAATAAGATTTTTTTACGGTACAAAAAACTAGAACAAATATTCGAGAAAAATGCCCACGTAGTTTCCCTTCGTTATGCAAAAAACTCAAGAATAAGGAAATTTGCATTAAATTTAAATTAATAATTAAATTAACAAGAATAATTAAATAATTTAAACAAATAAATAAAATAAAAGTACCCTCTCATGTTAAAATAGAGAATTTAAAATTAATTACAGCTAAAGAGACACAAGCTTAAATGCTTAATGGTAAAAAAAAATTGACATCTTTTCGTAAAAATAAATAAAAGTAACAAATTTTTCCAACCATCGCCACTTGATTTTTTGTTTTCGTATTGAAACAAAGTACAAAACGAAGAAGAATGAAAAACGTGATAAGCAGTGAAAATTAAAAACTGCTTAAGTACATAATTATCTAATCTCTACAAAACTGATAAAAGTTCAAACATTTAAATTTTAACATATATAAACACAGAATATTCAGAATATTAAAGCCTTGCAGATTAATTTTTTTAACAATCAAAAACAATTGAAAATACATGCACTCAGAGAAAACTTATTTTCAAGTTAAAAAAATATCATTTTTTAATCTCTTTTTCCTGATTCGATGTGGAAATTTTATTATATAAAAAAAAAATTTTTGATCAGAAAAAAGTTTGATTCAAACTAAATTTTTTTAATTTAAATAATATCTGTTTCAATCAAACATATGTTTTTTTGACCTCATAGCAATGGAATTATATTTTGGATTAAAACAATTTTGTTTGAATGTAAATAACTTTTCTGAGTGTGGGAAAAATATTCATTTGTTTTTGGATAAAAGTGTTGCAGATCGAATTGACAAACTTGACCAAATTCATTGGTGCCTTTTAATCTAGAAAATAAATCAGATTTTGTAAATAGAGATAAAAATTTGTTTTCTTTGTGAATCAAGTGCCACAAGAAATATCAGCCGAAAAATAATTTAAAAATAATCGTGTATCCTTGAACCTAAAAGAATGACTTTTGCTGGTAGGAACATTTATAAGCTTGGTGTAGACCTATCAGAACACGCAGTATAAGACTATCTCGCAGACAATAAAGATATAGAAAAGTCGTTCAGTGAAAAAAAATTGACAAGTACTTGTTGCACTGTGATTCTCAATACAAGTGCGTTCACTTAAGATTTTTACTCTATTCGATGAATAAATAGGGACGGTACAGATTAGTTGTCACCAGTGTGAAATAACTTTTCACATATGAACAATCAATTTTTAATTAAATCATAAAAAATACCAGTGGAAAGCAAGTGGTTCCTCCTTTTCTACATTCGAATCCAGAACTATGGAAACACAACTAGCATCCAAATTAAAAAATTCCAGCTTAGCAGATAATGAAAGGTCGAAAACTACCTTCTTGAAGGATGGACCGAAAATTACCAGATACACGGTAAGCTGATAGTTTAAAATTTGAAAATTAAATTTAATTAATCAAAAGATTTATGATTCCAAAATTAGAAACCCAAACTTCTTCTGTAGAAAGAGAAACAGATTTTCGTTACAATACAGCATTTATTTATTATAAATAATCAATCGAACTTCTTAAATTATCCAAAAATTTCCTCAAATAATAAGATATTTATGCTCTTTTTCGAAAATGAAATTTTTTTTATACAACTGAATGTTTTTTAGTTGTATTTTTTCAGTTATCATAGAATACGGAATCGAAATATCGGAAGAGATTTAAAATATATGTATAATTTTTTTCATTATTTATTTTGCATAAAAATAAATGTATTCAAAAAAAAACCAATCTTTCAAAAATTTCCTAAAATAATTTGATATTTATGCTCTCTTTCGAAAATGCAACTTTTTTTATACAACTAAATGTTTTTTAGTTGTATTTTTTCAGTTCTCATAGAATACGGAATCGAAATATCGGAAGAGATTTAAAATATATGTATAATTTTTTTCATTATTTATTTTGCATAAAAATAAATGTATTCCAAAAAGAAAAAACCAATCTTTCAAAAATTTCCTAAAATAATTTTATATTTATGCTCTCTTTCGAAAATGCAACTATTTTTTTACAATTGAATGTTTTTATTTTTCATTTTATTTTTATATTTACATCATGTTTATTTATATTATATTTATATTTCGTAGAAAATGTTGAATATTTATATTATACATATTTTTTTTATTTATATTTATTTTTATTTTTATTCTATGTTAATAGAATATATCGAAATACCAGAAGGGATTTAAAATCTACGTATAATTTTTTTCATTATTTAATTTGCATAAAAATGAATGTATTCAAAGAGGAAAAAAACAATCTTTCATGAATTTCACAATATCCAGATATTAAGTGATGAAATTACGCGATGTTGAACCGTGTGAGCATAAAAAAAAAAAGTAAACATAGATTCGTGATCATCAGTGTTTAACTGTTTAGATACCTTTAATAAAAATTATAATAATATAGCAAATGAGATCACAATTATCTTTTGAGTGTGAAAAATAATCCTGATAAATAATGAAATAATAACCGTTACCTTCTCAAGTTTTTTTTCTTTGGCACTTTATTTCTTTACATTTTACGGGTCTGAAAATTGTAAACACGTCTGCATACATAACTCAGTTTCAGCATTTATCATGATCAAGGACATTTGGCTGTACCATTTTTATTGGCTCTTCTTTGTTTATTCGGCCATTACAAATTGCACATGACTGATAAAAAAAACAATACTTAAACATTGAACAAATACTGCGATTTATTCAAATTTTTTTTATAAGAGTAATAGAGTTATTACCACGTTAGAAAACACTTAATTTTAGAAAATGTATTTTAAAAAATTTAATTTAAAAAATGTATTTTAAAAAATTTAATTTAAAAAAATGTAATTTAAAAAATGTAATTTTAAAAAATGTAGTTTAAAAAATGTAATTTAAAAAATGTATAATTTATTATTGTATAATTTATTATGTATAATTTATTATTAAATGTGACACTATTTTAAATAAAATACAATAGCTGTAATAATACTAATTTTTAAAATATATAACTTATCTTATTTATACCTACATTATATGTAAAGGTTCTAAACAATTTTTATGATTAAAAAGAATATAATATTTGTATTATGAAAAAATTTAATTCTGCAAAAAGACATACATTTTTTATTCCATGAATACCGAGTTTAAAAAGTTCATTTTCACTTCTTCAATTTATAATCTGATAAAATGCTAAATGGCGAAATCTAGCACACAATAAATAATTGTATTCTGCGACGAATAAATGACTTTACTACGTCGTAATCAGCAAGTATGTCAATAAATCTGACACGATAATTGTTTTCCTAAGAAGAAAATACATAGTAGTGAAAATCACAGATTTGTATTTTAAAATTTCTTGTATCTAATGCCAAAAAATGTATTTTTTTGAATTTTAATTTAAAATTTATAAATACGTACAGAAAAATTCGACCTATATTTCAGTGAATTTTCAATTAGAAATTATACATTAAAAATCAATTGTCAATTTGCGTATATTATATTGAAAGAATTAAAAATAAAATTGGATGTTTTAATATTTCACACCTGTAATATTCAGGGCTTATTTTTGCATCCATTAATTAAGTTACAAATTATTCTTCAATTTACAAATTGAAGTTACAATTACAAATACAAATTATTTTTCAATTTACAAATTCAAGTTACAAATTATTATTCATATATGTGATATGAAATTTCAATAAATAATTTCTTACTATTGTGTACATGTATTCCATTCCAGATTTTGATTATACTTATTATTGCTTGCCTCTAAATTTATTTCTAAAAATGTAGAAAACAATATGTATTTCTTTTAGAAGCCATTAAGAAAATTATACAAAACAATTTTTAAAGATAATAAGATGTTTTTTATACGCCCAAAGATATTATTTCAAAAGAAGAAAGTAAAATAAAAATAGGAAAGAAATAAGAAGGCAAACTAGGTCGTAATGTTTTTTTCAAGATGAAAAAATTTGCAATTTAATTTGCAAATGAATCAATTTTGTTGCTTGTATCTATTTTGATTAAATATCTAGAACAAAAATTACATGAATAATATTTTTTAACTTAAAGTTAATACTATTATTATTCTTCGACTTAATTTTTTAAATAATTTTTTTTTAGTTAACAGTCCTCTGAAGCAGTTCTCCATTCCTTTCTATTAAAATTTTTTATTGACTCTTATTATAGTTAATAAGGCCTTTAACACTATATTAATAAAAATCGTAAAATTAAATTAAAAAAAAATAAAAGTTTGCATCTGATTTATGTGATCAAGTCAAAGGTATAATCTATAATTAGCTAGGAATATCGTATAAGGACAAATCTTATGCATATCTTATACATTCATCGTAAGATATCAAAGTTCTTTTTACAGCAGAAAATTAATAAAGATCTAATTAATAATTTTCTAGAAAAATATATGCCTGTAATTTAATATTTAAAACACATAGTGTAATAATAAATTATGGTCTTTTAGAATAATTGAAAATACATATTCAATGGAATAATATTTTAGAAAATAGAAAAATATTTTAGTAGAAAAATTGAAAATATTGAATATAATATACAATTATAGAATAATTGAAAAATTTCAAATTGAAACTGGTCTGAGAAAAAAAATATATATTTTTTTCTTTCAGTAATTTCTAAGTTTTTCAAATTGGAACTGATCAGTTATCAGAAATTTAAAAAAAATTTCTTTCATTAGTTTCTAAATTTATGAAATTATAATCTTCAAGGTTCATGAATTATTATCCGATAAAGAATTAAAACTGCCTACTAGTTTATCGGTGAACCTCTACGAGAATTTTACTAGTCGGAAACTTTTCTAATTATAGTCTCGAATACGTACATGTTCTAAACACGAGTTTGTATTTTGTCTTATTTGACGCTCCAGTGTGTTATGTAGTTGGTAAAGTGTTTAAGGCACTGTTGTTATCAATTCTTATTAAAAAAACTTAAATTAAATCACGGCATATTAAAACAAAGTGAAAAAAGTGTCAACTCACTAATTACAGTCCGAATTTAAATCGGAAAAATTATTCAAGTTAATTTCTAATTGGATATTCGGAATGAAAATAGAAAACAGGCTCTTTTGAAATAGTGTATTTGGGGACAAACCTAAAAATGAGAAAGTTTATCTCAGTTCGGACAGATTGACCCGAGTTTCGTTTGTGTACAGAACTTGAGAGCACTTTCTTCTAAATATTACATCTTGTTTTCAGTAAGCATTATGTTTAATTAGTAACTTACTATTTTTTACTCTAAATATATTATTTTATTAACTAAATCCAAAGAAATAGTTTTTTTCTAGTTTGATTTTTCGTAGCTTGAAAATGCTCAAAGTAAAAAACAATTCTTGTGTAGGACAAAAACAAGCAGTTTTTTCACTCGGCTTTTTTTAGTGAGCAGAACCTGAAAGTATTTTGTTTCTAAATTGTGTTTTATTTACAGTAAGAAGTTTTTCATGTCTAAATAAAATTAATTTCCTCACCCAAAAATGTTAAATTAATTCCTTAAATTTATACAATATTATTTTTATAAGCTAGAGATACTTTTTCAATTTAAAAATTAAAGCCAGAATGGACAAAAACAAGCACTTTTTTTCACTCAGTTTTTTTTTTTTAATGAGCATAACCTGAAAGTATTTTGTTTCTAAATTGTGTTTTATTTACAGTAGGAAGTTTTTCATGTTTAAATAAAATTAATTTCCTCACCCAAAAAATGTTAAATTAATTCCTTAAATTTAGACAATATTATTTTTATAAGCTAGAGATACTTTTTCAATTTAAAAATTAAAGCCAGAATGGACAAAAACAAACAGTTTTTTCACTCAGTTTTTTTTTTAATGAGCAGAACCTGAAAGTATTTTGTTTCTAAATTGTGTTTTATTTACAGTAAGAAGTTTTTCATGTCTAAATAAAATTAATTTCCTCACCCAAAAATGTTAAATTAATTCCTTAAATTTAGACAATATTATTTTTATAAGCTAGAGATACTTTTTCAATTTAAAAATTAAAGCCAGAATGGACAAAACTGAAAGATTTTTGAGAGAAGATTTAAATTTTCAAAAATATAGAAAATTTCTAGGTAGCTTAAGCAATGAAAATGAAAATGAAAAAATAGGAAATTAAAATTGATACTCATGTAAAAGTTTAGATATTGAGAAAATGCAAAATTAAAAAATTAGTGAATTAGTGAACTTCAATAAATTGAAGTCTTCTAAATTCAATCAAATAAATTAAAGCCAGAATTGAAAAAAACTGAAAAGTCTCTGAGGGAAGATTTTCATTTTCAATGTTATAGAAAAGTTCTAGGAAGCTTGGGTACTTGAGAAAATAAAAAAAAAAGGTATTTAAAATTGGTATTTTTTATAAAAACTATAATGAAAAAATTCAAAAAGTGAGAAGTGACTGTTTTCAAATAGAATCTTCTAGAACGAAGACAAGCAAAATATTATTGATTACTCTCGATTTTATTGAATGAACAAAACCTGAAAGTATCTTGTTTATAAATCATGTCTTATTTACAGTAAGCAAGTTTTTCACATTTAAATTCCATTAATTTCTCTTTGCAATGTATAGTCTGTGATTTGCAATATTTACTGGATTTGTATATTAATTTCAGTTACAATAATAAAAATTGTAATAATAATAATTTTAATAATTGTTTTTTGTTTTTATTTATTATCTTTAGTTGGCGGACGTCGCCGACGATCAAGATCACAGAATGGATTATACCATCCAAGGGATCACAAAGTCGGATCGAGACAGAGTGCTGAATTTTTTGAGGAGATTTTTTTTCAGGGACGAGCCTTTAAATCACACTATTAAGCTCATCCCAGAAGGTGAAAATAGCACTTGTGTCGAGCTCGAGGATTATAGTTTAACTGCTATGAATGAAGATTTGAGCTTCATGGCAGTTTCTGGAAATGGATCAATCATAGGTGTTATTCTGAATGGTAATAAAAAATATATTTACTACAGAGTAACAAAATCACCATTGATACCTTCTAATTTTGGCTTTGACTTCAATTAAATAATTTTGAATTAAAGTAAACTACATTTTCTTTTGGATTTAATAAATAGTCTTCCTACAACTATTAAAACATTTTCTAGATTCTGGATTTAATCCAGAATCCAGATTTAATCCAATTTCGAGATTCTAGATTTTAGATTCTGTAAATAAAAAATATTTGTCGTAATGCATTTCCTTTTTTTAAAGTTTCTTTAAGTGCATTTACTTTGTAAGCAATTCGCGGGCAATAAATTAGATTAGATTGCTTTCTGCTACTTATAAATTCTACTAACAAATTATTAGCACATTTACACCGATTAGACAAACGATTAGTATGTCACGAATCATTAGTTTGATGTAATTGAACCTGAAATCGCTTTGAGAGCAACCTGCTAACCTGTTTACTATCTTACTTTAGTAGCTTACTATATCCATTTACAAAAAAATGTTCACAGAAGAAATTTTAGAATTTTTTTAATTAAATAGAATCGCTATTATTTAAGTTTGACAATACTAATTCAACAAATATTTATCTCAGGTAGCATGGGTCCTCCTTGCAACGAAGAGCCAGATTACATAACAAATTGTAAAAATCCAAAGTTTAAAAAGATTTTGAAATTACTTCACCACGTCGAAAAGAATTCGAAAATATCCGAAAAATTTCCTAATCAGAAAGTCTTGGAACTTAGGATAATTTCTGTCGATAATAACTGGAGAGGAAAGGGCATTGCTAAAGCTCTCGTCAAAAAATCAATGTAAGTTATATTTAAATATTTATATCTATTACATTTTTTATTTATTATTTTCAATTCTGTTGAAAAACTGCTAGAAACTCAATTTGATTGAAAATCGATTTTAAGACAATGTAAGCAAATGAATTAAATTAAGAAAATTAATATTTTGAATCCATGTTTTACAGGGAAATTAGCAAGATCAAAGATTTTGATCTGATACGAGTCGATTGCTCTTCTGCGATAACTGGTAAATTGTGCCGGCGATTAGGTTTCGAACCGGTTTATGAACTCAAATATGCAGACTACGTGGATGAAGCTGGAAACCCTATCTTTACACCACCATTACCTCACGAAGCGGAGGTAACTTATGTAAAAAAAGTTCAAAAATCCAAAGTCTGATCATAAAAAGCCTTTCACCACAATGTAACAAAAAAGAGACAAAAGACAAATCAGTCAGCGTTATGGCATTTTATTCAGAAAAGAAAGAAGTACCTTTTGAAAGAACCAGTGTTTTAAAAATCTGTAGGATTTCACAATCTTTTGAAAGACTGAGTCAAAAGTTGAATCATCCCTGAATTAAGTTTAATCTACATGTTAATTAAAAGTTTCGCTCTAAAAGTTAAAAAAAAAGAAACGTTTATAAATTTCCAAGTTAAATACTTAATTATTTATATACGTGTATCAGAATTGATCTGGACTCCCAATTTAAATTTATAATATATAATATACATATAAGGGCGATATTTGATTTGCTCAATATTCAGAATGTGATTCGATACTTAGACGTAGATTTTCTTTCACTAAACTTAACAATTAAGACATTAATGTGCTTATGATTTTGTGAAAAGATGCGTATATTTTTGTATTAATACTCAAATGCACAATTTACCTAGTTCGTGAGTTTTATTTAAGCAGAGTGAATGGGAAAATTGAATTGATTTTTATTGGAATAAAATATGAATATTTATTGGAAAATATTCATTGATCAATATAAAGGCGATATTTTAATATATCTACAATTTCCACACGCTTCTTTCATGATTCGTTCAAAACAGTATTTACAAAATTGTATTCAATATTTCACAGCCTGACTTGTATTTTTTATTTTGTGATATTAATACTAATAGAGAGAAATATAAATAATGCTTCGAAAAAAATCT
This sequence comes from Euceroptres primus, assembly GCA_037177015.1. NCBI lineage: Eukaryota > Metazoa > Arthropoda > Insecta > Hymenoptera > Figitidae > Euceroptres > Euceroptres primus. The sequence continues at coordinate 3,490 of JBAGKK010269071.1, read as the reverse complement.
GTAATAAATACTGACACGCAAACAGCCAATAATCTTATACTCAAAAACAAAGTAAATGTAAGTAATGTTTATGTACATGTAATCTACACCTTTTTAATAACAAAAACACAAAATTCACTTTTATATTGAATTCATCTGGGCACTAATTTTTTCAATAAATTGTGCATGAAGTAAACATGTGTTATTTTTTTCTCCACTTTAATTTTTTTATGGAAAATTAATTTTTCGAGATAAGATTTCAATGCTTTGTACAGTTTTTAAAAAAGATTAAAGACTCTTCAAATGAAACACTAATCTCGTTTGTACACAAAACTTAGACTCTCCATTTCCTTTCAAGTTACCATTTTTTTAAAAACTCCTAGTACATTTAATAACTGAATAGTTTTACAGCTTTCATAATTTTCCTTAAATTTATTCATTCAGGTGACGATCCTGGAATACATAAACTTGTCTCAGGAGTTTTATCTCTACATTAGTGAATTTTCTTTGAAAGAATAGAGAAACAAGAATCAATATTAAAATTCAATGTAAAAAAGGATTCAACTAGGTAAATTATTTCCAAACTTAAAATTATGAAATACATAAAAACAATGACTCTTACTTGTAAAAATACGTGTGTGCAGGTAACTCAATTCATTTAGTCCAGTAGACTAGTTTCTTGATTATTTTTCTGTACCTCCGATTCGAAATTACGTAATTGCTGGTCTTTAGTTTTATCTTCTGCTGCGTCTTTCAACTTTCTAAATTCACGTTGATAATGTGCACTTCTCTTCATTAAAATTTGTCTATTTTCTACTACAGCCTTATTTATGGATATTATTTGAAAAACGAAAATAATCGATGTGATGATGACGCACATAAAGGCAATCCAAATGGTTCCCAAACGCCTTAGTCCTTTTATTCCATAATAATTATCACCAGCTTCAGACTGAACATATTCGTCCCATTCATATTTATTCACTCTGTTAATCAATATAATAAGCCTTTATAAAATTATGCGTATAAATATGTAGTATTTTTATTTTTTAAACATAAGTAAATCATCGTACGTACGGATGTTGCGATCGCCTATAATATTCATAGCCACTAGGTCTATATGCTCGTCTTTTTGAAGAGTATGAATATGAATAATATGGAGGATATGAAGAAGTGTCTTGAGAATATCCATGTTTTATATTGATATCATATTCACGTCTTAAGTTTTCTTTACTTAAAACCTTATAAGCTTCATTAACCTTAACAAATTCAGATTCACTTTCTTTTCCTTTTATGTCAGGATGCATCTGAGGTACGTATAATATATGTCTCATTAAAAATATAAGTTCAAAACTGCAGTAGAATTTTGGTTCCTTGAATTTTCACAATTTTTAATTTCACTAGTGAAATGAGCACCAATAAAAATAATAATTTTAATTCTAAAGAGTATAGGGATTATTTATTTTTCTAAAAGAAGCAATAATTGAGCATTATTGTGAAACAAAACTTTGTATATTAGGTAACAACAGTTTCAAAAATTTAACATTTTCGCTTCAACTTACTTCTTTCGAAAGTTTGATGAATGCCTCTCGTATTTCTTTCTGTGACGAAGTTTGTGGGATTCGTAAGGTTTCATAATGTGACCGATGATTGCTTGAAATTAATATATATTTTCATTAGTAATGTTTCTAATGTTTCATAAACACCCGGAACGAAAAATTTCGAGGTTATCTTTCCAAATTTTTCTGTACATAACAAACACATGATTGTTTTATAAAATTTTCTTGCTTCGTGTGTCAATAATACAAAATTTAATTTAAAATTCATACTCATTTGTATATACGCACAAGAATAATCTATTTAAAGACAAGTCTCCGTCTAATTACGTGACTAATTGACGCGCAGTATTTTTGCATTATTTTAAAATGACAACACTTACCTTTGATTTCCGTAACACCTTGAAAATAAGTAAAGTTCAAACTTACACGAACGGAGGATTTGGTACATTTTTTTACCGGTAAAAATGAAACTAATGTAAAATAACCTACATCATTTTAAAAACCTTCTGTCACCTGTCAAAAATCGTGCAGCCATTCTTAAATCTCTCGTAATATCGTTTTAATTCGTTTTTGCTATTTGTGCGGGAAATTTAAACTACTAGTCTTTATTCTGTTGATTTTAAAAATACTTTTAAATTATTTTTCGACATTTTAGTAAAAATATAGTTTTCAATAAAATAAAGATATTTCGTAGCTATCTTATTAAAAATGCATATCACTTAATTGTTAAGAGACAGTTTTTAAATAATATTTAATATTTATATTTATATTTAATTATATTTATATTTAATTATGTTTATATTTAATATTTTAATAATTATTCATAATAATCTACAAATGTTTGCAGCATGAAGTTGATTCGCAGAAATACTTTTGTTTTTTTATTATTTTATATTTTGAGATCTTTTTTTATATACATATAATAATAATAATAATAATAATAATAATAATAATAATAATAATAATAATAATAATAATAATAATAATCTTGATGGGTTTCCGTTCGCAGTGTGCAATTGCTTCATTATTGATAATTGTTGTGATGTTGACGTTTTTCAATTGTTTTCAATAAGAATTTTAATTTGTTTACCTGATTTTAAAATTAAATTGGTGCATGTCTGTTCATTTTTATAATTCGAAAATTTTGCAAATTCCAATAGTTAGTAATTTGTATATTATGTATAAATAATACATAGATAATTAACTATTAATATTATTAATTTGACGTACAATTTTTGAAGATTTAAAATGTAATCCAAACAATTTTAAAAGTGCTTTCGGTTGAAAATGATTTAATTTTTTTTATACACACACATGTGTGTGTGTGTATGTGTATGTATGTATGTATGTATGTATGTATGTATGTATGTATGTATGTATATATTTCATATTCAAATTGTTTGCTCAAAATTTGATAAAAATGATTTTTAAATAATATTTAAATACGTTTCCTCTGAATTGAAAATTGCATAATGAAGTACATTAAAAGTTCTACATATACTTATAGTATTTTTTTGTATTAACTTAAAATGTATTTTAGTATTTTCTTTTACTATCTTTTAACAGTTGCTAATGCAACGTTTCACGCGCGCTTCACCGCGCGTATAAAATTGCTATATAATAATAATAATAATCTTGATAATTTTCCGTTTGCAGTGTAAAGTTTTGATATACTAATAATTATTTTTGTGATGTTGACGTTTTTAAGTTGTCTTCAATAACATTATTTACTCGTTAGTAATTTTTCAATATAACTATTCAACAATTGTCCCTCTCTTATTTAATATTTACAGGAATTAAACATGAAGTTGACTATATATATATTGACTTTTTTATAAAATATAATTTGAAGAAATTAGAAGGCATTTATTAAAAAAGAAAACCATATTAAAATCTTGATTGTTTTAGTGTACTTACATAGAATTACAGACGTAAAATTGTATATATATACATAT
>JBAGKK010268971.1:0-20753 GCA_037177015.1 Euceroptres primus | reverse complement strand
CCTAAACTAAGGATATGAATGGTAAGGCCCAATACTAACAAGTTCGACTTTGTAAGCGACTAATTGGAAAACAGTAAGTAATATTATTCGAATTTTCGAATTTTTAATATTTAAATTATATTAAGAAAGGAATTTAAAAATATTATTATAAATTATGATGATTTTTTTCAAAAATGACCTGATAAATTATTATAAATTTGGTCTTAAATTGTTTGTAGGATACCAAACAACTGTAATCAAAAACAAAATCCCATCTGCAAATAACTTTTAGTTAAAAGAGGTAAACAACAGTTAAAATTGGTTCCACTTTTCTTTTTATAATATTGTACAAAAATATTATAGGATACAATTCATGAAAATTTTAATTCAACACTATACAACTTAATGAAAATTTAAGATACATATATTTTATATGACCTGAAATTTCTCATTCTCCAATTATAAATCCAAATGCCAGAAATTTAGAATACAAAATTTTTTTAAAACTGTTATTTGATAAAAAAATTTAAATAAAGCAAGGGTAATAAGTAATAACACAATACTAAAAATTTTTGGACTACATATAGGTCACGTAATATTTACGAGCAGATTGACACAGTATTGTTTTCAAGTCTCTCTAGATCTGCAATCTGCATTCTATATGCATCAGTTTAAATTTTTAGAATTATAATTATAAATTAAAAACTTAAAATGCCTTTTGTCAGTCGCATATTGGATTTTTGATAATCTAAGGCCGACCGATCGAGTCGCAAAAAACCGATCCGGCGACAATGCAAAAAACAAAAATGTCGATTTCTCGACATTCGATCGACGGGCCGATCGAATCGCAAAAAACCGATCCAGCGACAGTGCGTGTCGAAGATCGGTTTTCGACATTCGATCGACGCGCCGATCGAATCGAAAAAACCGACCCGACCGTGGCACGGATCGAATGTCGGTTTTTCGACATTCGATCGGTAGGTCGATCAAATCGAATAAATCGATCGTAGAACGGATCGAATGTCGGTTTTTCGATATTCGAAGTGCGCCCAATGTCGGATCGAAATCGGATCGAATTTTTTTGCACAAGTCTACTTATGAGATTTTTTGGGACCCTATAAAACAGACTTATGGGGTGATATTTAAAAAGTAATTCTTGATTCGTTTTCTGTGTCTAATTTTGAAGAGAAATGTTGAGTTTCAACTCGATTCACCTAATATTGACTATTCTGAATAAAATGTACAAAAACGTCTTTTTTTATCTTATGGGAAATACGTGTTAAACTTCATGTGTCTTGCGGAACCTCTAAATATCATTTAAAAAAAAAACGCATTTATTTTTTTGTGGATTCGAACAAATTTGAGGGGTGAGAGCATAAAAATTCGAAAAAAAATTTAGACCACCCTAATGTACACACAGACACACTGACACGATACATTAAAGATCAAGGCAATGCACTGAATGTGGTCACCTAACTCAATGATCTCAAAAAGGATCGCTCCACCCACCCTATCCTACCCGGAATCTGAGTTCGGGGGCTGTTTCCGGCCTAGTGTCAGGATGTCTCGCAAAAAGCGGCGCCCATGCTACTGTGCTGGAGGTACGCCTGGCTAGGAGACTGTCGAATGTCGCAGTAGCAGATGCTTATTTTGCTTTGCAAAGAGGCGCGCATGGGTTACTGTGCCATGGAGCATGCCTGGCACCTGAGAGATATATTTCGAAAACGTTGGAAACAACAAAAAATACCGAATCCCAACTCGGTGATGGTGCTCGCGTACAATGTGTTGTCCTGAGAAGAAACAAGGGTATGGCACAATTTGCAGTAATGCCTGAGCGCCAGAGGATGCCAGGGAGCTCCTGAGGCCTCCTCGCCTACTACAGAACTTCAACTTTAACTTTATTACTAGGAATGAATTTCGGATGAAAATATTCTCTCAATTAATGAATTTGCTTGACCTAACCTTACAGCAGACATATCTGCCATTCAATTTTGACATTTACAGTGATTTTTGGACGAAGTATCCCCCTGTACTTCGCATTCTGCCTAATTAAAAAATCACCAAATTAATTTTACACCACTTTTTTTTATTTAAACAATGATTAAAAGATTGAAAGGAATTAAAAACTTCTACCTGTTTTACCGACATGAGGCGTACGAGCCATTAATATAGTGTATTAAAGAGGTGTATTAATTTTTATATGAGTAACTAAAAAACTCCCAATACATATCTATTAAAATTAATACAAAAGATTTTAATAGTGAATATTTCGGTAACCATGCATTATGGTGGGCAATGGTTTTGCCTCGGAAGTTGGGTCATATAAGGATACAAGATATCTAAGTTTCGAGAGGATTTGTAAAATATCAAAATTCGAGGTGCGCTGAGTTGGGAAATAATGACAAATATTCAAATATTCCCAAGTTTCAAGAGGATTGGTAAAATTTCAAAATTCTAGGTACGCTGAGTTGGAAAATAATTACCAATATTTAATTTTTCTTTTTGGATTTTCATGTGGTATACCGTTCTCTTTCAAATTCCACAGAAAAATTGGTAGAAAGTTAAAAATTAACAAAATAGCTGCGATTTAAAAAAAATGTTTGATACTTTTTATGAAAATTTTTACTCATAAGGAAAATAAACTGTAAAATTTATTCGGGCTAAACTTTTTTCGCAACCTGCAAGATACTAAAGAATTTTACGAGAAAAAATTGTTCCACTAACAATTCTCTATAAAAAGGGTCAGAAATATTTCGAACTATTTCCTGATTTCGTTTGTTCAGAATTGAACTTAGCAATCACACTGCAATTACACTGCAATTATTAAAAAGTATTGATGATCACTTCTGTAACCCATACTCATTAATAGAAGACAAAAGCGCGTACAAAAAGAGGGTACCGTCCCATACTACGTAGGATTCGACACTGAACCTCGCTCGCCTCACTCCAAGTTACTCGGTCCACCTGGAGGGAACGAGGAAGTGCAAGGCCGAAGGCGTCACGTTTGGGACCCACGATTCAGAAATGTATAGCAAATTAGAAAACAAATACACGCATACAAAAAGGAAGCTCTCATCTCAAACATTCCTCCCGCGTTCGTTGAGCACCACAAACAAATTTGTCGATAAAATAAAAAAAAAGATATGCAACAAAGAAAAGAGCGGCCCGCCCGCATTTATATAAAATTAAGTTGCGACGGAATTATTTCGTTCAGATGTCAATACATCTTGCGAAGATCATCATTTACTAATTTTTTTCTACCTACGCTTTTTTTTTTTTGTTTTGTATCATAACCAACGCACATGAGTTTCTGTTGTAATGCAGACATGTTTGGATAATAGGATCGCAATAAATATTCGAATCGCAAAAGTTATATTTTCAAATGAGTAGAGTAACGCATGAACGACTATTGTTGACAAGAAACAAACGAAGATCGCAAAGTTAGATGGCACATTTACTAACGAGAATTGAGCACAAGAAATAAATGAAGATCGCAAGAGACACTTGCAATAATTGAAAGATCGTAATAAGTAGTAAAATCGTTAAAGTTATCTTAGCAAACAAATAAAATAGCGTACAGGCGAGAATAATGACCAAGATCAAATGAAGCTCGCAGCGTGGATGGGCGCACATGCGAGAATCAAAATCAAGAAAAAATTGAAGATCACACAATGAGATGGCAAGTGAACGCAAATTGCGAACAAGAACAAATGAAGATCACAGAGCGGAGTAACGCATAGACGACTATTACTAATAAGAAACAAACGAAGATCGCCAAGTTAGATGGCACATTGTCTAAAGAGAATTACATAAGCTCAAGAAACAAATGAAGTTCGCAGCGTGGATGGACGCACGAATGAAAATCAAAAACAGGAAACAATTGAAAATCACACAATGATATGGCAAATATACGAAAATTACGAACAAGAACGAATGAAAATCGTAGAGCGGAGTAACGCATAAACGACTATTACTAACTAAAAACAAACAAAGATCGCAAAGTTAGATCGCTCATTGTCTAGAGAAAATTAAGAAAAGAAACAAATGAAGATCGCAAGAGGTACTTGGGATAATATTAAGATCACAATAGGTAGTAGGATCGTTAAAATTATATTTCGTTTCGAATGAAATAGCACATGGACGAGAATCACACAAAGAAATTACACAAACGAAAATTACGAACAAAAACAAATGAAGAGTGCAATGACGCATGGACGAGAAATACTAACAAGAAACAAACAAAGAGCGCAAGATTATAAATAAAATTATATTATAAAAAAACTTATGTGTGCTGGCTAAGATATATTTTTAAAAACATCCTAATTATAATAAAGCAACCCGATTTGTGACAGGCGAGGGGTCTCACAATAATAAATCAACCTGGAGAAAGGAGTTTAAACTCGTACTGCAACCTCCTAGTGGTGAACTCTGGAAACTATAATGTGGATTTATAATATTTGGATTTATAATATAATATATGGATTTATAATATAATAATAAATTATAACTGCAGACATTTACGAAGGAAATATTACTTATGATGTATTTAATTACATCAGTTACATCAATTATAACGCTAAATTCAATTTCAACAACTTTTCTAACCATGGAAAAATGCAATAGAGTTGTGTTCCAAAATATGCGGTCGGGAGCAGTGCACCATAACGGTGCGCAGTGTTGCATGCGCGATTTTTTTTTTGACATTGTTCCACCCCTTCAAAAAATTTATCAAAAATATATGTTATGAAGGATATTCTAAGGAATGTTTATGTAAAATATGGATGTGATCACTCAAGAACATAACCTCAAAAAATTTTTTTTTTAAATTCAAAATTTTGTTTACATGTAATTTTTTTCAAAAAATTATTTTATTTTTTTTCAATAGCTTTATTAGTGTCTACAACATATATTTTGTTCATCAAAATCAGTCAAGTCGTTTTCGAGAAAAACCACTTTTTTCATTTTTCTTTCCCTCTCCATAACTCCCACAAAAATGAATTTTTAGGGTTATCATTGGGAGAAATTTTGCTTCACATGGATACAAACCTATGACAGAAATGTCAAGTTAACACGTGCGGGGGCAGATTATGTATGCTTACCCGGCTATGTCCTTTAAAGAATTTTGTAGCATTTTTATGAAATACCAACGCTCTTTATTAAAAAACATGCAATGCATGAATTTATATTTGACATGCCGTATCTGTAATTTTATTTAAATAAATTATACAACATAGAACAAGAATTCACGTTAAATAAGGAGTCTCAAATCATTATCACTTTCTAAACTTAAAATGCACATTAACTCACAAGGGAAGGTCAGAGGTGGAGTTTTTTGTTTTGATTCATACTTTTTGTAAAGAAAGGTCATGGCCCCAAAGTAAAATTGTGAAATTCCTAGAACCCAATATTTGGCCAGTTTTGAGAAAAATGGCTTTAAAAAAATTGTCGCTGGTCTTATGGACTTGAAAAAGCCGTCCCCCAAGTGGCCGAGTAGCTCAGCACTTGAGCACCCGATTTGTGCACAGAAAGCTGGGGGCTCGATTCTCACCGCTTGGATTTTTTTGCTTTATAATTATTTGAATTATTATTATTATAATTATATTGTTATATTATTTAAATTCAATTCCCTCATAAAATTTTTGTCAATTACGCGATAATAAACATTAAATATGCTTTTTTCCAATGAAAAACTCACATTTGTGGATTTTTTTCGCATACAAATGTCATTTTTATAAATTTTATAAATTTAATAATTTATTTAAAACTGATGCAAACATTATAAAATAAGAATATATATCAAATAATTAAATTTTAAATGAGATATGAAATGTTGATTATGTAGATAAATATTTTGAAATGAGAATATAAACGAAAACTTTTATTTTGGATAGTTTTATTTCGAATAAAATATCACGATTCACAATAACAAATATCGCAGAAAAAATTAAAACTAGAATTCACAATCAGTCGCAAGAGCCAGAATGATAAGTGAGGGTCCGGGTGCAATAACTCGCTCGACACTCGAACAGCCGCATAATTGTTGTCCGATCGTCTCATAGAATTCAAATTTTCAAAGTCGCCAAAATAATTATTTCAAAGTACGGGCTTGCAGAGAATGAGAAAATGAGATTTTTTTTCTTTACAGTTTTTTTGCCACATAATTATTTTTAAAAGGATAAATGAAAAACTGAAAAATTTTTACCTCTAAAATCAATAAGTTTTTAAAATATAAATCGTCGTAACTTGACCAAATATTGTTGAAATCGTTTAAAACTTGGTGTACACACTCAGTATAGTCTTGTCTTGGCTAATGAAGAAGCGAAAGCTGTAAAGTATACTATTGTTTACTAATATTTAATTGCAAAATTATAGCGGGCCAGTAACTACGTTTTTATGGCTTCTCCGACAAAAATTATCAAGGGAACTATCAGTTTGAAGAAACTTGCAGTGAGAAATTTGTGCCTAAGTATTGAAGGAAGATCTCTGGAAAGTTTCAGATCGATTCATCCAAAATTGACGGAAATATCGATTTTATAAGTAAGCGTGCGGCTCGGTCAACGTTAACTCTGCGAACACAAACCATCATGGGGAAGAGTACTCACCATTCTGCTTTGCAGGTCCGAATTTAAGAATTTTTTAAGGGTTTTGGTTTTAAATAATAGCCCCCCCCCACCCAAATATCGGTATAACGAAATATTATTATTCTATTCCTAAATGATGTACATTTATTATATTTTAATTGCGATATATTTCACATGCTCTCTAGAAATGCGATCTCTACGACCATCATAATAATTTCAAAAACAACAATAGTTAATGTCTTGTTTTTATATTATTTTTCGACAAAAAATATTAAAAAATCGAAAATTATACTCATATCTTTCATTAGCTTAAAAAATAATCCGGTCTAAACATTTCGTCTCTAAAAAACAAGTGCATTTTGTGGAATATAAATCAACGTTATGATCAAATATTTGTATAACTAAAAAAAAATACTAAATTGACTTTTATTGGGATACATTAATTCACTTTTGAACTATGTGACCCGCAATTTTTGTTTAATTATTTCTCGTATTTCCTTATTTATAGCAGTTTTACTGAAAAATGTCACAGTCGGGTAGCCCCGGACATTTCGAGGCGGGTACCTCCGGACAGATTTTTTCATGCTTGATTTCATTTGTTTTCTGTCAAAAATTGTCAAATGATAAATAGACACTAATAACCTAAATGAATTAATTAATTACAACCTACATCTGTACTGATTTTCTGACTTTCGGTGTCTGTTTAAGGATTCTTGTAGTTTTAAAGTAATGTTTTTAATAAAATTATACTTGTTCCTTTCAGAAATGCCTAAATTTAAAAATAAATCTACGAATCGCGGGGAATGGACGGAAGAGAGTATGATAGTAGCTGTAAAATTGTCTTTAGAGAAGAATTTATCAATAAGAAAAATTGCGGAGAAATGCAATGTTCATCGTAGTACCTTACATGACAAGATGTGTGAAATTAAAAAGGGATAGGAAGTCAGTATGTCTCCAAAACTAGGCAGGATCGACTGTACTTTTACATATGTTTATGAAAGAAAGCTGGTTGATTACATGGTAGATCTCGATAATCGTCTCATGCCTCTATCACGAAATAGTACATTTCGATACGTATGTGAGAGGTGATTATTTAGCACACGAGACGTTTTTAGCACGAGCGAAGCGAGTGAGAAAAATCAAGTGTGCTAAAAATCACCTTTCACACAAGTATCGAACAGTATTTTATACCACGAGAGCCGAAAAATCATGTCAAAGTTGAGATTTTGAGGTTAGAGTGGAATAAATAATTTTTGAAGCTAGCGTTTAATTTAGCTGAGAGGTTATCACTTCCTCACATATTCTCGAAAACAAATAGAATGACAGGAAAAGGTTTTCATTATGATTTTTTGAAAAGACATCTAGAATTGTCGCTTCGTAAGCCTAAATTAACTAGTCTCGCACGTCCAGTGGGCTTCAATAAGCCTCAAGTTGAGCGCTTTTTTTAAAGTATCAAGAGTTTTATCAGAAATATCGTTTTCAACAATTTCGAATCTTTAATTGTGACGAAATAGACGTAGCTTGCGTTCACGGAAATTCGATGGTAATTTCTCTACAATGAAAGCGTCAGATAGGAAAGCTCACTTCGGCAGAAAGAGGAAAAAAATGTGTCAATCCTATTCTGCATGAGCCCAGCAGGCACATTCATTCCACCTTTGTTCGCTTTCCCGCAAAAAAGGATGAATCCACGGTTGATGATTGATGGTCCGGAAGGAAGTGTTGATGTTATACAGCAGAATGGTTGGATGGATGGAGAAAATTTTCTTGTGTTTCTGTGATAAATTTTATTGAAATAACAAAACCAACAGAAGCTTCACCAATTCTCATCGTGTTGGACGGCCATGGCAGTCACAAGGATCTTGATTTCATCGAGTATGCTCGTGCTCATCATCTGCACCTTCTGAGTTTACTTCCACACACGACACACGAGTCACAAGTTGCAACCTCTAGATCGGACATTCATGAAACCTTTCAAACTAGCATATGCAGATGAGTGCGCTTTGTGGATGCGCAAAAATCCTAGTTTGAGAATCAGTGATCACGACACCGCAGGTCTGGTGAACGAAGCCTATAAGAAGATTTGCAAGATGGAAGTAGCTAAAAACGGATTTGCCTGAACTGCAATACATCCGTTCAACCCGAAGATTTTCACGGACGCTGAGTTTGCATTTGTATTTGGGAACAGGTTAACAAGTAGACATTTTGGTTATATTTTAATTTCTTATTTTTTGTTTGGACGACTAAGAACCATTCATAATGGAAAAATGAATTTTTTGAACAGTACGATACGATACGTTTTGAAAAACTCGACGTTCGAAAAGCACGAAAAGCACCAGAAGGCGATTTTTAATCGAATCGAATTATTTTGCACGCCTCTACTAATAATTGATTCGCAAAATTAGAATATTTGGCCTCCTTGCTACAGCCTTTGTTTCCTCACAGAGACATTAGATTAGCTGATTGTGTCTATAAGAACTGTGGTTCAGTGATTTCAGTGATTTTTGAACCAGACATACTTGAGCAGGACCCTATTTTTGGACCAGATCTTGATACGAAATTAGAGGAGTTAAAAGAAAATTCTTTAAGACGTTTAGCTGTTTCACCTCTACGAAAATTACCTTTAAGGTCGTCAGAGATTAAAAAAAAAATTATGCTTGCATAAATCAAAAAGAGATTGTCGATTCGTTTTCGGAAGCAACTTATGCGAATTATGAATGCAATTTATGCGAATAATGGGTAGCTAAGGTAAATGGCCCAGTAATTTCCACCTTAAGACCAATAATCGCCATCAACTTTAGCTTCTTTTTTTATGGAAATAAATAGCATTATAGTTGTTTTGATAACATTTCCTTAGAGAAATTATTCTCTACTGTGCAAAACAATATCCGAAAATATTCTTGTGAGCAAGTAATTCAAAATATTCATAAATATTGGTGATAACTGGGCACCTGTCGATTACTGGATGGCTTACCCTAATTTAGAAAATTGGGAAACAAAATCCGAGGAAATATGTATTTTGATAATTTTACCTGACGACCTTTCTAAAAGTGACATACTTTTAAAGTTTTCTACAGTAACCAAATACATGATTGATGTAGCGAGAAAACTTCAAAAAGACAAAGACGTCCATTATTTGCCTAATCCTTACAGTGGGCATCCGGTCAGAGCTGAACTATAAAGTTAGCACAGGAGTATTATCTGATTGATGATTTGGACTGCTCTAGGCAAAGTCCAAATAAAAATTGCGTAATAAATGTAGAAATAAATGGCGAAAAAGCAAAAGTAGCCAAAAGTTTCTTAACGCGAAGCATTAGAGAAACATATAACATTTTTCGAGAAGTAAAGAAACAAGAAGCAAAGAAACAAGGTAACTACTGCTACAACGATAACGTTTACAACCAATACAACGACATCCATGCGAGCAACCCATAAAATGCACCATTCAACACATCGTTTGCAGGCTTGCAATTTACAGACTTTGCAGCGATCAATCGGGTCGGAGTTAAAGTTCCACCTTTCTGGCCTGCTGATCCAGAGATGTGGTTCGCTCCGGTGGAAATGCAGTTCGCGCTTCCGGAGAAAGTCGAAACCATCCTCAATTAACCGCTACGGGAAACAGCTAAAGGACATCGCAGATTTGTGGGTACGTTAAATACAATGCCATCAGGTACTCGCGACATTGCAGGACGAGTACACCTAGATCCAGGAATACCTACAACAGGAAGAAACCTTCCCGCTGAAGAAAGTGCAACTACCAGGTACCTACGTAACCCTTCACTGTGTCGGCTTAACTCTACACGACCTTTTTTCACAAAGCCTTTCCGACGGGCCGCGTTTAATTCGCTTCATCAATTATGGCACCCTGAAATCAAAGCTACTGTGAGACTTGTGATAGAACGCTTCGTGTGGCCATCAATCAAGATTGACCGCAGACGATGGGCTCGCACTTGTATTCAGTGTATAAAGTCCGAAGTTTCTCCAAATGTTCCTCACCGGTAGGTACGTTCATATCTCCTTTCAAAAGGTTTAAATACATCCATACCGATCTCGTTGGACTATTGCCTTCCTCACAAGGATATGTCATGCCTTCCTCACTTGACATGTCTGTCTGACATGCGATGATCGTTTCTCACGATAGCCCGAAGCCATCCCAGTCGAAAACATCGAGGCAGTTACTACGGCAAAAGCTCTCTTCTCCGGATGGATCGCTAGATTCAGCACATCTCTTCGGATCACTACCGAACAAGGAAAGTAATTCGGGTCTCATTTTCCAAGGAATTAAACGACTTCCTTGGAACTCGAAACCTGTGAATAACATACCAGTCAGCTTACAATGGCCTCGTCGAACGATTTTATCGACAAATAAAAGCATCCACCAGGTGCCATGCAACATATGGTTGGACTGAGTGACGATCTGAAGGGGAAGACGGCAGAATTCGTCTAAGTGGAAACTTTACGTCTACCTGGACCATTCCTAGCTTCTAAAGTTCCTGCAGACATCGCCAAAGAATCCTGTGATTACTTCAAGGAAATGAGACAATACTTTCAAACGCTACGACTAGTCGGTGGTACCCGACACGATCAGAAGAAAACATTTGTCTTCAAAGATTTCGCCTCGACAGAAAATGTTTTCGTCCGCCACGCTGGACCTCTAAAGCTTTCGTTCAAATGCCCTATGAATGCATGTACTCGGTAATCAGCCGCAACGACCAGATGTTTACTTTTTAGAATATTTCTAGCGATACCTATTTCTCTCATTTACGTTTCATTTCGCACACGCTACGTGTTTCTTCCGCTCTGTTTTACTTTAAATTAGTCACCGACATTTTAGTTTTGTAAGAAAATAAGATCATCTTAAGGCTTCGGTCCTGTGACTCTGAAATTTTTCATGTTCTGCTTGTCCTGTTGCCAGGACGAATTCGTCATCATCAGTTCGATCTTGTCTCTCAGATTGTAAACGTCGTTGATAAACGCTATCCGGAATTTTTAATAAAATTGTATTCAATTGTATCCCAAATGATAATTCAGAGATCTTCTATAAATTGAACTTGAATTACAATAACATCTAGCATGTATTGCGTATACTGTGAAAAAGGATCAATTCTCTGTATTCAATTGTATCCCAAATGATAATTCAGAAATCTTCTATACATTGAACTTGAATTACAATAACATCTAGCATGTATTGCGTATACTGTGAAAAAGGATCAATCTCTCTAGTACCTTAGTGGTCAGAGCAACCGTCCGGCAATCGGGAGACCCGGGTTAGACTCCTAAAGGAGCGAAGGATGATCTTTTTTCACAGAATAAAATTATTTCAAATAATAACTTTAGCTTACTAGAGGAAAATATACTTACTTTCTTCCTGGTAAAATTCGCATCGGTAACATCGAAGCGTGATGTTCAACTGATGCAACTTTCTTAGTTCGTGCATTTTCTTTACAAAGTCCAATAATTGGGCTAATATTTTCATTTGATTGTATGTTTGTTTGCAAATTACCCGAGCAAGACTGCGCATCAAGTAATTTCGTCAAGACATTCATTTTCATTTTCTGTGCAGTACGATATAAAGCACTTTGTTCGGAGGTCCAATACTCTAATTGACCTGTGTACATAAAACTGAAAACAAAATACATATTCAGATAAATAACTTGTTTTAATAACTCTAGAATTGAACATATATTGAAAGGCACTACGAACTGAGGCGAAACTCTTTAACCGCCGTGTGCACTAGACTGAAAATCCCATTTGAACGCATACAAAAAATTCACGATTTTTACACGGAAAAAACGCTTGGGGTAGATTTTACCATGCTAGTCTGAAAATGCTCGGACGAAGTGCCAAGTAATGCAGAATATACCTTTCGGTATACAGGATATTTATTAAGCTACGAATTAGGTATGTTTTACGCAAAAAAGGAGAAAGTTTACTCTGCAGCATGGTAATTCAGAGTGACGAAGAACGATCTCAAGACAACCGAATATAGGGTAAAAGTGTACAAAATTGTGGGGATAACTTTACCATGCTGCAAGGCAAACAGAGCCGCCGAGATCGACGTAGAGCATCGCTGACCTTAGAGCGCTGCTATACCGCATCATTTTAAATTGAATGACCCCGTAGAAAAGAACCAAAAGCGTTGTTTGCAACAGAGAGGATCAAAGAGAGTGGAAGCTGAGCGTATACGCGACAGTAGCGCACTCTTCGAGTCAGAGCCGAATTAAAGTCCTCATGTATAAACCAACACAAGCAAGTGGGTGACGCCCGATATGGTGAGTGTAAACTTTCATGGCTTTTCGTAAAATACACCTGGCACAAAGACCGCGACGAAAAGGATGATAAATACTTCAGTGGTGCATCTAAGGCGATCAAATTTCGAAATCGCATAACTTTATTTGTTGATTAACACGTGAGAAATTTAAGGTAAGCGATTTTCGGGATTGATTGCCTTAGATGCATGAAAATTGTAATATTGAAATCTATAGGACAAAGGGGTATTTTTTAGTTCGGCTCTGACACAATGAGCGCTGAAAATCTTGTTCGCAAAAATACATTGCGCTCTTATGGCAGCTTCCACTCTCTTTGATACTCTCTGCTTTGTACAATAAGTATAATAATATAAAATACGAGGTTAATTTGGCGGGCGGGAGGATGTTCTCCCCGTTGAAATTATGAGAAATGCGGTCCAGCTATACGGAATATTTTATCATGCTGGCAGGGTACTTCACTTACCGCATTAAACTCAACCGGCGAAGCGTCTTCCATTCAGCATGGTAAAATATATGCATATTTTAGGGCATTCCTTCACCTACACTGAAAAAAACTCTTAGTAAAAATGACTACTTTTCAACTATTTTTCCTAGTTCCAGAAGAAGCTCGTGTCTAAACTCTAATTGAAAGAACTATAGCAAATATAAAGTGAGTAGTGATGTAGTAAATGCTGCAATTTTTACAGTAATTTGAACTATATGGAATAGTTATCTTTAATGATTCTAGTTGATTCAACTACAAACAACTGTAATGATAACTACATTTAAGGTCGTTGAATAAACCACTTGGAAAATAGCCGAAAGGTTCCGAAATTTTTTAAAATTCAAACTCCCAATTTACCCAGCCCTGAAAAGCACGTATTTCATTCTGAGGTTTGCGTTGACAACACTTACCAAACAGGTGGGGTTTGTCGAGGACCCGGAGTCGGTAGAATTATGTGAGATGTCCGTTTTTTTTTACAGGACAACGATTTCGACTGAAAACAATTATTTTCCGAATTCCAGAAATTCAGTCGAAGTAGACGACAAATTTTTATTACGAGCACAAGAATTTTGCTATTTGTTTCGGCAAATGGCGTCACTTTGGAATCTCGTAGAATGAAAATACACCTCTCACTCATATTGACAGCTGATGTCACTTCCATTAGCGCCAAGCCGCGTCTTACGAAAGTAAAAATGGTACAAAAAAAGTTTGTGAGTAAAAATGGAACATAAATTTTTCAAAGTAAAAAGGCAACAAACAAATCTTCCGAGTAAAAACGGAACAAAATTTCTTCCGAGTAAAAATGCAACAAACTAATTCTCCGAGTAAAAACGGAACAAACAAGCGCACAGCTGGTGGGAGGGGATACACCATGATCAAATGAGATACACCTCCCACCAGCCGTGCGCTCGTTTGTTTCGTTTTTACTCGGAGAATTAGTTTGTTACATTTTTACTCTGAAGAAATTTTGTTCCGTCCTTACTCGGAAGATTTTTTTGTTCCCTTTTTACTTCGAAAAATATATGTTCCATTTTTACTCCCAAACTTTTTTGTCCCGTTTTTACTTTTAGCCGCTCAATTGTCAATATGGGTGAGTCGGTGAATTTTTATTCTGCGAAATTCCAAATTGATGCCGTTTGCCAAAACAAGTAGAAAATTTCTTGTTCTCGTAATAAAGAACAGAGTCGTAAAATTATTTGGAAACAGCCCGATTTCTTCGAAAGTGCCTGTGTTGTGCGTGAAAAATAGTTTTCAGTGTGGCTTTTGTATCTACTGACTCTTTCTAAATTTGTCGTCTGTTCCGACTCAGTTTTTGGACTTCAGAAATTAATGGTTTACAGTGGAAATCGTTGTCCTATAAAAAAAACGGACATCTAACATTATTCTACCTACTCCGGGACCTCGACAGACCTATCTATTTGGTAAGTGTTGTCTAAAGGCAAACCTCAAAATTAAATACGTGCTTTTCAGGGCCAGGTAAATTATGGGTTTGGATTTAGAAAAACTTCGGAACCATTCCGCCATTTTCCAAGTGGTTTAATCAACGCCCTTAATTGACCATTCAAAAGTGATACTATGGTAAAGGCACCAAGTACCGAGGGGTAACGTATTGTCCGAGGTCGAAGATAAAATCCTTTCTATTTTCATTATTTTAGCACGCACACTTAATTTTTATGATAAAGAAGCTTACTTGAAACTCATTTAATGACTTTTACTAAAAAAATAATACACTAAAGTTGCAGGTTAGAAAAAAACACCTGTTTGCTCAACAAATGGTTCTCCCTCGTGCCTTTATCCTATTTACTACTCAAAAATGGTTATAATTATTGGAAAAATGGTACTTTTTTACATTCTCATCACAAGAGAGTGTATTATTTTTGTGTAAAATTTGACTCTCTCGGTTTTCATCAATTCTCCATGTTTTGAGACCCCTTGAAGGCAAAAAACTGGTTTTTGCGATGCTGTACGTTTGTATGTCTGTTCCCACCATAACTATCGAAAGAATTGACAGATTAGGTTGAGCTTGGATATACTTTTTTAGCGTGCAAAAAGTAAGGACAAGTTCATTAAACAGTCATATCTAATGAAGTTGAAAAAGCTCAAGCTTTTTCAAAATGTGTAAAAACCATTTTTTGACAAATTAAAAAAGTTTAATTTCTGTTTTTAATAGTACTCCAAGACATATATAAATTATCTTAAAAACATTTTCCAATATGTTCAGATTTAAAAAAGTTTGAGCATTTACTAAATTTTGAAAAACAATATTTTAAGAAATACAGAAATTTTAATAAAGCTTCTTGGTAACTTTCAGAACCTTTTATAAATTATCTTAATAACATTTTTCAATTCGTTTAAAATTCAAAAAGTTAGACCATTTTCAAAATTTTTAAAACCTATTTTTTCAAAAAAATACTAATTTTAATAAAACTTGTTAACAATTCTCAAAGAGTTCTAGCAATTATCTTAATGACATTTTTCGATCTGCCTGAAATTTGAAAAGTTAAAGCATTTTAAAAACTTTAAGAAACTTAAGATAATAAAAAATCAAGCATTCGCCGGAAATATAAAAATCTAGCCCCCGCTTCGCAGTGGGGCTGAAGGTAGTGCCTGTGGACAAATTAACATTTAGCCGAAACTTTTCAATAGATTTCGACGTTGTTTTTTTGAAATTAAATCTTATAAAATTTTCCACAAAGTTGTCGAAGCACATTTTTGAAAATGTTATTTAAACTTTTCATAACAATAAAAATGGAACATTTTTTTTTGTTTATTACAAGGTGTCATTATGCAGGAAATTATCCGATTTATTCAAATGCACCCTTAATTAGTGTAGAAACATTTTAGAAATGAGATCCAGCTGTATTAGATATGTAAAAAAATTTCGAATTGTTATAAACAAATTAGTGGACAAAAGTGATTTTCTGAGTATTAGCGATGTTTCAAAACTTCTGACGTGTACTTTTGGGAAAATATACATGTATATTTATTTATGATTTGTAAAAGATAAATACTAATAGTCATTTCTTTCAACAAATTTTATAAACAAATGCATAATGTGGCGTTTAACAATAGATTGGTTTCGTTTTTTTTTTTTTAAATAAAACCAACTACAAATATTTTGCTAATAGCCTTTTTGTGGGATACTTCGGTGTTAAATAACAATTGCTAATAGTTTTAACAAGTTTAAATAACAAATGCGTAATATAGTCATTTCTTGATAGACTTCGTTTTTTTCTGCAGGATCACTTACATATTGCCATTGTCTCTTCCTGTGCTGCTAGGCTATTAAAATATGATTGTTAATTGTTCAACAAAACTTAATTAACAAATTCATAGTTCCGTCCTTTTTCAGGAGATTGACTTCATTTTTTTTAACAGAATCTATTACAAATATCTTGTCTACTAAAAAAAGGTTATACTAAAAAAATTACAAAGGGCTACCCCTTTGTAACTTTTTTAGTATAACCTTTTTCTAGTAGACAGATATAGTTTTTACAGCATAGTCAACTAAAAAGGTGTTGCCAATGGGCGTCTATGTTAATTTTCTGTTTAAATAACAATTTACATTTTTTTATCAAATGTAATATACAAATATATTGTAGATATATTCCGATTTTGTCATGAAATGGACTACAAATTACTTAGCAGTGACTCTGTATTATGGAAATTTACTATCCAATGAGAATTATTTCTTAATTAAACAATTTATTAAACGAAGAGTTCTATTCTGACCTTTTTCAACACTTATGAACAATATGTTATGAAAATATTCTCAGTTCTTCTAACAGAGACACATTTTCTTTCAGTCCGCTCTGCGATAACTGTTTCTTATGTAGGTACACTGATACATCTATGCTTTGATGAATAATTCTTTTTACGCCTTTTTTTCCAGAGTTAACTCCTATATTCTGTATGAACTTAATCTTCTCTATTATTTTGCACACTATACATAACTACAGTGGCGTGCAAAAGTTTTGGGCCAAACACATTTTTGACTATATATAGTAAATAAAAGCAGCTAAGGAAGATTAAGTATATGTATAGTATATGTGATATTTTATAGCTTTATAAAACAGTAAGCGTTTACAAAATCAAGAAGAAAGTAATTATTTCGTTTCTCAATAACTAATACTTAGTATCCATACCCTCTACAGTAATTACAGCAGCACATCGACTAGGCATTGAATCAACTAAGCGCTGAACGTAGTCCTTTGGTATTTTTTCCCATTTTTCCTGCAGATTTTTCCATAAAGCAGCTTTGTTCGAATGTTTTTTTGTTGCAACGCGAATTTCAAGTGCATCTCACAAATTGTCGATCGGATATAGACCTGGAGATTGAGCTGGGTGATCTAAAAGCTTCACTTTTTGTACTGTCAAAAATTCCTGGACCAGCTTCATCTTACGTTTTGGATCATTATCTTGCTGAAAGATCCAATATTTAGGCATTTTTTTCTTGGAATATGGTAACAGTTCTTCTGACAAAATATCTCGATTCATCACACTATCCATGATGTCTTTAACCTCGTGCAATGCGCCTACTCCTTCCGAAGACATAGCTCCCCAAACCATGACTGATACACCCCCATATTTAACTGTTGGAATTTGATATCGGGAATCGTATCTTGTGTTTTTCTGACGAATCAAAATTTAATCTGTTTGGAAGTGACGGAGAAAAGTATGTTCGACGTCCGAAAAACACAAGATACGATTCCCGATATCAAATTCCAACAGTTAAGCATGGAGGTAGATCAGTCATCGTTTGGGGAGCTGTCTTCGCGAAGAGTAGGCCCATTGCATAAGATTAAAGGCATCATGGATAGAGTGATGTATGGAGATATTTTGTCAGCAAAATTGTTAACATATTTCAAGAAAAAGATGCCTAAAGATTGGATCTTTTAGCAAGGTGATGATCCAAAACGTAAGTCGAAGCTAGTCCAGAAATTTTTGAAAGTACAAAAAATGATGCTTTTAGATCACCCAGCTCAATCTCCAGATCTAAATCTGATCAAAAATTTGTGGGATACACTTGGAATCCGCATTGCAGCAAAAAAACATTCGAACTAAGCTGCTTTATGGAAAAATCTGCAGGAAGAATGGGAAAAATTACTAAAGGACTACGTTCAGCGCTTAGTTGATTCAATGCCTCGTCGATGTGCTGCTGTAATTACTGCAAAGGGTATGGCTACTAAGTATTAGTTATTAAGAAACAAAATAATTACTTTTTTCTTGATTTTGTAAACGTTTACTATTTTATAAAGCTATGAAATAAGTGCGCCCATTATTTTTGAACACCATCATAAAAAACAAAGTGTAACAAATTGTCAACAATCTTTATTAAAAATATATAAATACCATAATTTTGTAGTTCAATAAAATACTAAAAACTCACATATACTTAATCTTCCTTAGCTGCTTTTATTTATTAAATATAGTCAAAAATGTGTTTGGCCCAATACTTTTGCACACCACTGTAAGTTTTGCAACATACTTTCATATATTCACGTACAGTCTTTCGAAAAATATTGATATCGAAACAATAACATTTTAGTCAATTGTTTTAATTTTGATTTCTTTTATTTGATATTCTGACTTTAAGTCAGGCATCAGACTTTAATGAGTTCATAAAAAAAAAAAAAACTAAAAGTTAAATCAGCTAAGGATATTATAAATAATTAATAATATTATAAATCCAGTACAAATCAGGAATATTCATAAACTGAATAGTGGATATGAAACTACTGTAAATAATATTGGAGAATTTCACAACATAGGAGAGTTTCCAACTAGTATACGTTTCGAGGCCTTAGATAAAGGAAATTGAATTAAAAGCACACTTATTAATCGAAACGCTGAGTGGCACATGTCCTGCTCACTCAATTCTAATGCAACTAAACTTGAAAGAGCTCTTAAGAAAGCTATTAAAAAATCAGACAAAGAAATAGTATTGCTTTTAGCTTTAAATTCTGTCTTTCCGGAGGGCGAGATGTGTTATATTATCAGATCTGCTATTCCACCGCTTAACGCATTTGCCGATAAATCTTGTTTGTGTAGAAAAGGTAACTTGTAGAATCAAAATTTGCATCAAGTGATGACATTTGAAGCAGAAGCTCTAATTCGTGCAAAAGCTTGACCAGAAATACTAACTGTACTCGATCCTTGCAAAGATTTCACCCCTCAAGAAGTAAAATATCATAAGCGGTGCCTTGACAGTGAATTAAAAACTTCACAAATAAACACAGTTTATTATGCAAAAAAGGATGCACATCTAGATGCAGTTGTGCTTCCGCAGGTTTCCCATGCAGAATTATGTGTTCCAATTGCAGAGGCACCTGCAGAATTCTCTATAAAACATGTTGAATGCAGAGGAATCTAATTTTTAAACAAATTATTAAGAAGTAAAAAAATAAATAAATAAAAAGCATACAAATAAAAAATTGCAATCTATTAATAAATGTATTCAAATTTTGTTATCTTTTTGAATATGATATTTAGTTTTTTAGCCAAACTTGTTCTAAGTGTTATTACGAATATAAAACTGTTGATTACTCGTTTCAAAACTCTCAGCGTACACATTTAATGTTTTTTGTCGTCATCGTATAAGTTAAGAAAAGATACAAGCACTTTTATTTTAAGTGACTTACAGTATCTAGTCTTCAAAAATTTGAATTTATAAAAAACATCGTTTTTTACATTTTCAAAAATATTGATTTTCCGAAAAAAAATTTTCAACAAAAGATGATCATTTCAATGATAGCAAATTTTTATGTTTGAAACATTTCGCGATAAAATCAATAGTTTTTTAGAAGAAGAGGAATCAAGTTTTTTTTTAGGGGAGAGTCGGGTAGCCCCGGACACTCATGACTTTCAAGAAACTGTACTATCTCCGTAGATAAATCACCATTTTTATCTTTCAGAATTGTTCTTGAAGTGTAATTTTGAAAATATGGACTCATATCTCTCATTAGCTTAAAAATAATCCGGTCTAAATATTTCGTCTCTAGAAAACAAGTGCATTTTGTGAAATATAAACAAACTTTATGATCAAATATTTGCATAACTAAGAAAAATATTAGATTTATTTTTATTTGGATACATCAATTCACTTTTGAGCTATGTGACCCGCAATTTTTGTTTAATTATTTCGCGTATTTTCTTATTTATAGCAGTTTTATTGAAAAATGTTACAGTCGGGTAGCCCCGGACATTTCGAGGCGGGTACCTCCGGACAGATTTTTTCATGCTTGATTTCATTTGTTTTCTGTCAAAAATTGTCAAACGATAAATAGACACTAATAACCTAAATGAATTAAGACTGTAATAACCTACATCTGTACTGATTTTCTGACTTTCGGTGTCTGCTTACGGATTCTTGTAGTTTTAAAGTAATGTTTTTAATAAAATTATACTTGCTCCTTTCAGAAATGCCTAAATTTAAAAATAAAT
>JBAGKK010268865.1:0-20756 GCA_037177015.1 Euceroptres primus | reverse complement strand
CTGAATCAGTGAGAAGTGTGTCACAATCAGTGAGATTTTACTGATTTTTTCACTTAAATCTCAATGATTGTCAGTGAAAATCCTTACTGATTTGATTTAGTGACACACTTCTCACTGATTCAGATTTAGAGAGTAAACAATTTATGTAAACATCTAATTATCAGTAGAAAGTAATATTTTACATAATAGAAACAATTTGTACTGAAAAAACTGCAAAAAATAATAATTAGCGCCAAAAACTCGGGAGACACAAGTTTTCACTTACGGGAGTTTTTGGGACCCTATAAAACAGAATTATGGGGGTGATATTTAAATAGTAATTTTTTATTCGTATTCTGTGGTTAAATTTGAAGAGAAATGTTGAGTTTCAACTCGATTCACCTAATATTGACGATTCTGAATAAAATTTACGAAAGCGCTTTTTTTCTTACGGGAAATACGTGGTAAACTTCATGGGGCTTGCAGAACCTCTAAATATTTTTTAACGAATTTTTTTGTGGATTCGAACTCTGTGGGATGAGAGCATAAAAATTCGAAGAAGAAAAATTTGGACCACCCTGATGTTTTATCTTCAATTTGGTACGTAATACTTTTCTTTTTTCTATAAAATGTTTAATTATTATAAAGTCAAAACTTTTTTATCCAAATCGAGTCACGTTTTTTTCTGTGTGGATTTATGAAAATATTTTAATATTTGAACAGTGTAGTTTCTCTGATAAGCACATTTTCTTATTTCCTTCCACAATTCTGTGTTGCCTTTATTTTTCAAGATTGTTACCAGAAGTAGGGTAAGGGTTTACTCGTGATGTGCCCTCGGGTCTCAGGTGAGGCGACCAAGCGCGATGCGTACGACTCAGGCAGTTAAGATTTTATCTTCCACTCTTGGTAAACTGAAGAAACCATCCCCTGCTGGTTTCAAGGTACTCCATCCTAAAGTTCCATTCCTCTCTTCGGATGGTCCGATTCTTATCGATTTTAGCCTCACCACCTTGCCATTTTCCAGCATATCGCAGGATTCTGGAATATCCTCTTAATGGGTTAGTGAGCCTTAACTGCACCTCAGGACCACATTTTCTATAACATGTACCTTTATTTCTTTTCACCCCTCATTCTCAAGATTCAACCTGATACGGGAACGATTGGTTCAGCTATTACTCAAGAGGGTAATGTGGAAGAAAATAAATTTCCGAGGATCAATAGAAACTTTCTTTAGAACTGCAAAGTACCAGAAGATATTCCTTTTATTTCACTATTTTGTTGGGTTTCAGTGTGAAATGAGATATCCTCGTGAACCTTTAACTTTTGAAAGTCAAAATGAAGTATGAGTGGAATCACTAACGAGATTTTCAATAATTTCTAATAATGTAACTTCGTTAAATCTTCAAATCTTTCAAAAATAATAAAATGTTCCTTTTTTTGTATCTACCTTTAGTTAGTTCTGAAAGTTGTAAAATAAGGATTTTGCACCAAATTCGCGAATTTTCAGGAAATATCTCGTACGTGGAATCCGGAAGACTTATGTGTTGCCTTTGGTTTGCTGCTGCGGTTGGAATAGTTATAACTGTAACCGGCTTTCAAGTCCTCATATAATGTCTCGCATAAATGGCTTCCATCAGTTTGGAACAGGAAACGTGATTTACTTTTTTTTTTGCTGAAAATTTCAATTTTAAAATCTTTGTTAAATTCAGACTTTGAATTAAACTTGCTTAAATTTTGACTTAATTCCAGAAAATTAAATTTTCTTTTAAGTAGTTTCATCAAAAACAATTTAACGTTATTCTATTTGTTTCTGAAGCTAATTCTACAAGACCCAAGACAGATTTAGAACTTTTTTAAAAAATAGAATTAAAAATCTGTAAAAACTTTAGTGACAAACAAAGATTTTCTTTTTATTAGTTCAGCCACGTTTCGCGACGTGATCTTTGCCTCGATACAGTCGGCAACCGACGGCAAGTTTTTTTTGTCTCGAACATTTTGCTCGTATTTTATTGCCTCCGTTTCCGAAACGTTTTCTCAGTACGAATGCGAATAAAAGGGTAGAAAGGGATGAAAAAAGAAAAGTCGCAACGAGTTGGAAATTTGTTCCTCGTTTTTAAACTTATTACGTAAACCAGCTTTGAGAAATACTTGATCTATTTTTTATCAAGTTCTATCTATGGTTGCTGCTTCGATGTAAGAATTCATACAACATTATATTCTCTCGACTCCTCGTCTTTATTTACTTTTTATCTTTCTTTCCTCCATTTACTTTCTTTTGACGTGCTTGTTAGCGTCAATCTTTCAAAAGTAGCAAGTTTCAACCTGTACCATTCTTAGAATTGGCTTCCCACTGCACAAAAGAACATTATTATATGAAATGATTTCTAATCACAGAGATTCTCTGTATTCTGCAATGTTAATAATACAGAAAAGAATTTTCGAAAAAATATCTTTTTTGTTTTCCAATATTGTAAAGTGAGTATTAAATGGTGTAAAGTGAATGTTCTTTAACGGTATAAAACTATCTCAGAATAGAAAGCGAGAGAAGATCTTTCTGGTATACGGAGCTTTGCAACGGCAATAAAGTCACTGCTCGTGAAATATCGGTGATCAAACTGTTATTCAATAAGTTACTGTTGCGCCATAAAGAATCAATTTGTGTGCTATAAAGAATAAAGTGACCCTGTCTAACGCTCGCATCAAGAGCTGCTATAGGTCATCTGACCGTGGTTTCTCTCCGCGACACATGGACCATTTTTCTCTTTTCGCCTGACAAAGAGATTTTACGATGTAGGTTTCCTGCTTCGGCGCAAAAATGATAAATAAATAAGCATAGAGATATCATTCTTATATAAATTTTTACGCAAGCAGTTACAGAATGTTTAAAGAAGTTATTTTTGGATAAAGTACGATTTTCCAGAAGACAGGTAACATTTTTAATTATTTTTCAGAAAGCAGAGGGATATAAAATAAAATATTCGTGAGGTGAGTGTTGACGCGTAAAAAGTTCAAAGTTCTCCCCAAATAGAGGCATGCTAGAGTACATGTTTTCCGACACATCAGGCGGTCAAGTTTTCCACTGGCACTTGAGGGCTATCATAGCTTCTGTTTTTCCTGTTTTTAAGAAATAACTCTTTCATCAGAAAAATCACGAAAAAGAAAAAAGTGAACGGTAAGAGGGCTAATTACTCAAAAACATGAGGTCGCAAAATTAGGGAAAAAAGGTTGAAAAAGGGCTGAGCCTGGATAGTGACAAGGTCCATAAATAAAAAATTCAGGGAAAAAAATTAAAGCGTCTTTCTTTTTCCATTTTGGTTATTAAATAAAACATTTTTGAGAGCATTTTTCAAAACTATCATCCATTTTAACGATGCGGAATTTAATATAATCTAATTTAAAAATTGGAAGAGTAGTTTAGTCTGAAAATTGATTTGTCCTCAGACACTTTTTTTGCCTTTCTGTGATACGCCACACAGTGTGGACAAAAGCACTTTTTATGGACAAAAGTCTGTCTACAAGCCAATTTTCAATGGATTTTGATGTTTTTTTAAAATTACCGTAATTATTCCAGGTATAACGAGTCAGTGCAGAAAATTCACAAAATTTTTTTATTTAACAACAAAATAAACAATATTTCGTTCCTAACTTTTCAGTTGTACCCTTTTTTAAGACCTTCCAATTGTCTAAAAAAGAGCTTAAGTCAATGTAATAACTATCTAGCAACAATTTCCAGTAGGTTAGAGTAAGAAAAAAAATTTCATAATATTGTAAACAAATTAATGAACAAAAGCCATTTTCTCGTAATTCGCAATGATTAGTTGTTTGAAATTCATAGTTTTTATATAAAATATGAGAGAAATTAATTCTGCGATTAAGAAATAAGAAATAAGAAATAAAATTGCGATTAGTTAAGAATAGCTGCTGTTTGACAATTATTTAAACAATTTTTATAAACAAATACGCAATTGATAAAAAGTATTAATTATTTAAACAATTTTTATAAATAAACGCACATTTTTACCATTTTTCCAAGAATAGGCTACATTTTATTAGCGGAATCAACTAAAAATGTATTGACAATGACTCTTTGCTATAATACTTTGCCAATGGACAAGAAAAGTTAATTATTTAAAAAATTGTACGTTTTGGTCACTTTTGCATTCATAGTCTTATTTTTTTCGTGGAATAAACTAGAAATGTCTTACCCATGAATCCTTCTTGTCATATTTGTCCAATGAACAGAAGCTGTTAATTATTTAAACAATATTTATAAACAAATTCACAGTTTTACCATTTTTCCATAATGAATATTAATTTTCTTACGGAATCTACAAGGAATGTTTGGCCAATTATTCTTTTTTGTCATATTTTTCTAATCAGGACAAACTGTTGAGATACGATACCCAATAAATAGATAATTTGATAACCCTATAACCAAGAGCTCATCACACCTTTCATTAACACATATATAATGACCTTGGTTTTTTAGTTAATTATGCAAAAAACAATATTTATTATGGAAAAATGGTCAATCTGTGAATTTGTTTATAAATATTGTTTAAATAATCAACAGTTTTTGTTAATTGGATAAATATGACAAGAAGAAGTCATTGGTAAGACATTTCTAGTTTATTCGACAAAAAAAATAAGCCTATTAATGCAAAAGAAACCAAAATGTACATTTGTTTATGAAAATTGTTTAAATAATTAACTGTTCTTGTCCATTGGCAAATTATCATAGCAAAAAGTCATTATGAATACATTTTCAGTTCTTTTCGCTAAGAAAATATAGTCTATTCTTGGCAAAATGGTAAAAATGTACATTTGTTTATAAAAATGGTTTAAATAATTAATTTTTTTTATTAATTTGAACAAAATCACAGCTAGGAGTCACTGTCAATTCATTTTTAGTTAGTTCCGCAAAAAATTGGGCCTATTTGTAGAATAATGTTGAAAATGTGAATTTGTTTATAATTATTGTTTAAATAATTAACACTTGTTGGTAATTTGAAAAAATGAGAGCAGGAGTCTTTGGCAAGACATTTTTGGTTGATTCTGCAAAAAAAATTGAGCCTAATCATTGTGACATACGAAAACCGTGTATTTGTTTACAAAAATTGTTAAAATAATTCTCAAACAGCAGCTATTTAAACTAATCGCAATTAGGCATTAATTTCTGTCATATTTTATATAAAAACTATGAATTTCAAACAACTAATCACTACGAATCACGAGAAAATGACTTTTGTTAATTAATTTGTTTAAAATATTATAAAAAGTTTTTTTCTTACTCTAACCTACTGTAATTGCTAGATAGCTATATCATTGACTTAAGCTCCTTTTTTAATTAATTTGAAGATCTTAAAAAAAAGTACAACTGAAAAGTTAAGAAAAAAATATTGTTTATATTGTTGTTAAATAAAAAATTTTTGTTTCGCCAAAGTGAATTTTCTGTACCGACTCGTTATACCTGGAAGCCTTACGGTCATTTAAAAAAAAAACATCAAAATCCATTGAAAATTGGCTTGTAGATAGACTTTTGTCCACACTGTGTGGCTTATGTAATAGCACACAAAAAAGATCGAAAATACTAGATGTAAAGTAAAATCTATGCAAAAACGTGCCTATGGTTTCAAATGATGCTCATTCAAGAATCAAGAGTTAAAATTAAGAAGACTTCTAGTTTCAATGGAATCGCATACTTTGTAGAGGCCAACAAAACAATTTTTTTAAACTGAGAAGTAAAATTGGGATCATTCTCGCAAAAATATATGTTGTTACTGAGGGCGTGAGTGTATTATAGGAAAAAAATTGTGGCGGTACCAAAAAGCTTTCATTGAAAAAATTTTTTTTCAAAATTTCAAAAAACTTTGTCATTCCTTTTTAATTGCCAGAATTGACTTTCTTTTTTTTTTAGAACCGTTGCGATGTCTTGTGCAATATATATTTGAACCATCGACATTGATTCAGCCATTTTTGAGGAAATTTAATTTTTTGTTTTTTCAAAATTTTTTTATAACTTTTGTGAACATTTTTTTTTAAAGTTGGCACTTGGTGTAAATCAGGCATATAATGGTAGAAACTTACCACCCAAGTATGAATCAATGAACCAAATATCTGCTAAGGCAGACCAACCATGTTTACCCAGCTATGGCCTTGATTTTCGAGTCACCTTGGCGTTTACACCGTACTTATAAAAAAATTAAAAGTAGCTCGTCCATGTGACCGAAAGAGGCACGAAGTTCTGTCTCTCTCGTTAGCATGGGCGCGATACTCACATTCTTTTATATGTACGGTGTAAACACCAAGGTGTCTCCGAAATAAAATTTTTTATGTAAGTTCGAATACGGTGTAATTTGGCTTTATGTCTGAAAAAATTGAATCCAAATCCAAGAATATGTAAGGAATTTTTTTTAATAAAGAAGTCTTTGAACATTCAAAATGATCAATGAGAGCGACCTGAATGGTTGCTCAAATACTAATTGAAACAGCGGGTTGCAAAACTGTCAAGTGGAAAAGATGATTAATCACTAAGACTTGAAACTTAATTTATTGGATGTTTTTCTTTTCTGGCCGTATCACGTCAACGTGATAGATTGATTATGAGTAGCATGATGCGTACAGTAAAAATGAATTGTTTTTTTTTTAAGGATAAATTATTAAATGGATATAATATTTGTTTGATCGGTCGAAGAAAATTAATTTTAGTTTTGTACTGAGAGAAGATTATCGAAATAGAAATGTGGATATGGGTGATTGACAAAAAATTGACCATTTTAAGTCCTTAAAATTTTTCATATTTCCTGTGATTAATTAATTTTTCCTAAATATATCTGAATAAAGTACTTAGGGGCCATCCATATACCACGTGGACAGTTTAGCAGTGGAGGGGGTATGGAAAAATTCCACGCTTGTTCACGAGGGGGGGGGAGGGTCAAAGAGTATTGAAAAATTGTCCACGTGGTATATGGATGACCCCTTACATCAGGGCACAATTTAGGAAAGTTTCAAAATTTTAGACGACTTCATTCAGAAATTATAAATAAAAATGTTTGAAAAATGTCAAGTTACGCGATGACCCAAACTAGAAATTTTGAACAGAAAATTGCTAAACAATATTAAAAATATTTTCTTCAACAATTTGAGCTCATAAAAATCATTTAAAATTAGTTGAAAGAGATAATTATGGAGTGATAAGTTGAATATTTTATAGTTAAAGATACGAAAAACCGCTCCAAAGTCTGTCTCTAAGTTTTGTGTCAGGTTTTACGATTTTGCTATTTTTAGATAAAACTCGAAGATCGTGATTCAAACTATTCAAAATACAATGTAGATTTATTAATTTTTGGTTAAGGAAGATTTTCATATAGTTGTCCATCGATTTCTTATCTGTATTTCCAAATAGAAGTCAATAATAATCACTATTTTTGCACAATATGTTTTACAAAATGTCATATTTATCGAACTATTAATTGAAAATTTTATTAAAAGAAAGGATATTTTGAAGCTGTAAAGTCAATATGAAATAAATCGCGCAGTCACAGATATTTTCCATATTTTTAATAATTTTTACCTGTTCTTGGAAGTTTTTTTAAAAAGATTCTTCAAATATTTATTTTGTTAAGGTCGAATGTCACACATTGCGAACTTTATTAGTGCAGTGCCGTTTTAGGTTAGGGACGTCCGACTTCATTTTTTCCTCTCAAACTCTTCTCACTCCAAAAAAGTGATTTGCATTCCTAAAGTAGTACGTCAACTTCCTGTGTATTCACATTACTTAAAAACATTCAGAACTCAAATAAGACTTCATGCTTATTACGAAGAAACATAGGTATAGGAGTTATTTTCGTATAAAATTAATAACTATCACAAATATATTTCTTGATCTCTCTATTTCATTTTTTCATGCTTTGTTGGGTTGGACGCGTTAAAAAAAATATTTTAGGCGGCATGAAATATTTATTTTCTTCGGAAATTTCGTGGTCTAATATGGTCAACTTTTAGGCAATCACCCATATAGTTTTTAACTTTACTTCCTTTCTGCAAATTGAAAATATTGTTTTAAAAATGTTCAAGCAATCATGGAAACCTGCTTTTGGAAGTAAAAAAAAAGATTTATCTTGTTTTTATTCAAAAATGAAATATTTTTTCTAGGATCCTATTTCACATGTATAGAATTTCAATTTAAACTCTGAGCACTTGTGTATTTACTCAATCCCGTTCTTAAACACGAAAAGCTGCTCGTAGAATCATGGAGAAGCGTAAAGCGTTTATTTCTCTAACCTCGAGACTTTGTCTGCCCTCGAGGGAGATTCAGAGAGTTTCGATATATATTCCTTCGTAACCGACGTGCAACTGCCTGCATTTTAGCTTGGTCTCTCGTCGAGAGAGAAAATCATCTTCATGTTTCAAGTTTTTTCCTCTTACCCCTCTTCTCATCTCTTTTTTTCCACCCTTTTTATTTTCTTTTTAATAGAACGCGAGCACGTCCAGTTTGCATTCTCTTCTGGAAAATGCGCGGTTCGAGTTCGAGCTCAAACTCGAGGCGAGGCGCAACCTTCGAAATTGAAGGTAAATTAATGATCGAGTCGGAGCACTCGTAGTAATTACCGATCCCGTGGGTACGGAATTTAGCTAGACTTCTCTCTAATTTCTCGTACATCCCTTCGTGGAAACTTGGTGGGTGCAAGGATGGGCCGTTTACTATGGAGGACTTGGAGACGACGAAGGTGATGGCGGCGCTTTGGGGGAGCAAGTTCCACTTGTGAAACCCCGAGTAGGTGAGTTATTGGCGATGCAACTACCGCTTTAGAGGAACCTGCTATCTTCCATAACTAAGACATAACGTCAGATGCAAGACAAGCGTCTCACTCGACGAACAACCTCTAGGTACTGACAACTATACTATCTACTCATCATTTGCACTGCTTAACATACATGTGCAAGTCAAAACTCATTAAATAGTTTAACCTTTTCAAATAATTGTTGCAGCAAAAATATTCGGTCTTTCGGTCAATATTTCAAATGAAAAAGACAATAAAATATGTTAAAAACACATTTATTTAGAAAGGTTACTCAACGTTTCGATCAACACTGCAGGTCTTTTTTAAGAGTCAATTAAAATCTAGAATTAAAATAAAAAGTTTTTAAATAAATATGGTCAGTAAAAGTTTTTAGTCAATAGAGAACAAGGTTTACAAACACAAGTTTTAAAACATACCTGAGTCAAGATAAGGGTCGTTGCCAAAAAAGTTGTGAAATTTAGCTAAAGTTTGCCATTAATTGTAATCCAAAATAAAACGAAAATACCAATTTAAGAGGCCAAGAAACATTTTTGTAGTGGAGATATAGTATGTTGCATTACAAGGGTTGAAACACGATGTTTGCATCCCTAGGGTTGAAACATTTTGTTTCAGCTCTAGGGTTGAAACATTTTTCATTGCGCCTCTATTGAAACTTCGAGTTTCGGTACCTGTAGAGCGGGTTGAAATACGGTGTTTACAAGCCTAGGGTTGCAAACACCGTGTTGAAAAATAATTTACATGTTGGGAAGCTTACCGAATGGATATTCAATAAACGTAGAAAAATAAATTTCAAAATTATTTTTAAAATATGTAGAGTTGAGATTAAATTTTTTAAAAATCTTGTAAAAATTTCTTTGTTTACACTCCAGTTGACTGTACCTCCAGATTCTCGATTATATTTTTATTTTATTAACACTTTTTAAAAATGGGTTACATTTTTTGAACGTTGTTATAAATCGTACGGTACATAATTTTTAGAAATTTTTTTAAGTGGCGAACAGAAAAAATGTTTCTGCTTATACCAGTTCTTGCGCAGGACTGTAAGTAATGAGTTTTTGATTTTTTAAGATTTTTTAAAGTGATTTTTCCAAATCCTAACCTAAAATAAGAGGGTTTCCGAGTGGACACGAAACTTCAGAGACAGACTTCTAAACATTTATAGACATCTTCAAATCTAAAATATTTATCCCTATTCATAATTTTTAGATTTGTTAACCTTATACAAATGACTCGTATGAGTATTAATCATTTGTAAAACTTTGCTGTTATTATTTAGCAATTTTAGTTTATGAATCTGTACTTGGGGACAGGTTACTGAATCCATATCTTGGGTATATTTTAATTTCCCACTTCTAACCAAAGACATCTAAAATTTTGAAACTTTACCAAAAACTACTTCGATGTAAGTATTTTATCCCAGTGGTATTCAAGAAAATATATTAAATAATGAAAATGAGTAAAACTGTCGGGACTTGAATTTCACAACTTTTTGACAACGAGCCATAATATGTTTGTGTTTTTTGAAAATTACTTAAAAAGGTTTAAAGTCAACATAAGACATAGTAGTCAGTAGTTTTGTTTAAGCATCAAAGATTTGGAGAGGCTCAAATAATGAAGAAAATGTTAACATTTTTGATAATACAATGTTTACAGACGACGATACAAGACACACTGATACTGTAGGCTGAACAAATGTAGTGGTGAGAAAGGGAGCGTCATCATAAGGCTAATAGTTAATAAACCTCTGATGAAAAAGTGCGCCAAAGCTTGAAAATGAAATAAAATACTATTAAATTGATTGATAAAAAATATAATAATAAAATATAATGTGAAATGTTGATGTATAATACATTGATAAATTTGGTTTATATTCATTATTTCGAATTATAAATTTATTGATGTTCTGATATTTTTATTAATGTAAATTGATTCAATGATTCTTCTTTAAAAGAAACTATTTTCCCTAGCTAAAACTTTAATATTGTCAAAGTAAAAAAAAAAAAAATGATCAAAATTCCATGAGTGTTGTGACAAACCTGTGCTCAATAGGATGGTCCAAAATTTTTTTTTCGAATTTTCATGCTCTCACCCACAAAATTTGTTCGAATCCACAAAAAAATGCATTTTGTTTCTGAAAAAAATGATATTTAGAGGTTATTTCCCATAAGAAAAAAGACGTTTCTGTACATTTTATTCAGAATCGTCAATATTAAGTGAATCGAGTTGAAACTCAACATTTCTCTTCACAATTAGCCATAGAATACGAATCAAAAATTACTTTTTAAATATTACCCTCACAAGTCTATTTTATAGGGTCCCAAAGAAACCCCATAAGTGAAAAATTATGTTTTGCGAGTTTTTGGCGCTAATTATTATTTCTTGCGGTGTTTTTTTCGTACAAATTTTTTGTAATACATAAAATATTACTTTCTACTGATAATTAGATGTTTAATAAATTGTTTAAACAATTTATCAATGTTTATAGCAGTTTTCTCTTAGAATAGAGTTAGAAAGTCGCGGTTTTTTTTCTCGAATTTTTCAACATTTTTTCAACTTTTCAGTTAGAGCGAGGCAATAATCAATTTAAGTTAACAGAAATAATTATTTAAACAATTTATTATTATTTTTAATAATACTCTCTTTGAATAATGCTAGAAAGTTGCGTTTTTTTCTGAAATTTTGAACTTTTTGTTCACTTTTTACTTAGAGTGAGGTATTAATTAATGCAACTTAGCAAACATAATTGTTTAAACATATTATTATCGTTTATAACTATCTTCTCCTATATTATATTTATTATTATTTATAAAAATATTGTCTTAGAATATAGTAAATTGCGGTTTTTTCTAAAAATTTCCACCTTTTGTCCACTTTTAAATTAGAGTGAGGTTATAATTATTTCTAGTTGACAAACATAATTGTTTAAAAAATTTATTATTATTTTTAATAATATTATCTTTCGATAATGCTAGAAAGTTTCCGTTTCTTTCTGAAATACACGTTTTTTCTGAAATATCACGTCACACGTGATAGAAAACATGTTTACCAGATTTTCACTTCTGAGGAGAAGGGAGGAAAAACAAAGTGGGTTTTCCCCAGTTGTCATACTCATTTCTCCAGATGCGCCTCAACTTTAACCACGTGTTTTTGGCAAAATAAAACTTTTTTCTTTTATATTTTTTAACATTTATGCACAGGTCTTAACTTAAAGTACTTGAAACTGCAAAAAACGATTTTCGAAAAAAGTGGGCATTACCTAGTTGTCATTCTTAGGGCCTCAATTAATCGTTACTTTAAGAAATTAAGCGAATTTTGTCTTTACGCAATTTTAAGCTATATGTTTTGTGGATTATGATAATGAAATAGAGTCTTACTGATTCAGTTTTTTAAAGCATATAATGATTTAAGGTAAATGACCCAGTAATCGTGACCTTAGTCCCAGTAATCGTTTCGCCGTCAATATTATTTTTTAAGCATTTATACTTGATTATTATTGATTTTGATAACAAATAATGCTAAAGCTCGTTATTTTTCGTTACTAAATACTTTTTTAAATATCTTTTATAATTATTTCTTTAGGTTACGTACCAATTGCACGATTACTGGGACATCTACCTTAAACAACTTTTTGTGCGACGAGATAAACATAAAATACCGTAGAATCACCTAACTTCGGACACTGACCCAAACTTTGGACACAAATTTTTCTTTGTTTCTAGATAATTGAATGGTATAAAAGTAACATCAATTAAAAGCCCAAAACCTGACATCATGAAGCAAGTTAGTTTTGTATTAAAAAACTAGAATAAATCCAAGAAAAATAGGCGTCCGAAGTTAGGTGATTCTACAGCACATAAAAGTAGAAAAATGTATTTTTCTTGATTTTTTTTATTTTGAAGGCTCGGGGCAAGCGGAAGATGTAAAAAATATTTTAAATGTCATTAGAACTTTTTGATTGCAATAAGAACAGGCAACCTTTCCACCTCCTGCCGATTTCGAAATCGCAAAAAACGTTTTTTCGAGCCATCCTAATAAATAGTTGTTATGTTACGTCATTGGTGTTATTTAAACTAAATGTTTATTTTTAATTTGATCCCTGATACTTTCATTTTTGCTCTAAAATGTAGCGGTACTATAAAGTCAAAACTTTTCTTATCGAGTTCGGGGCACTGTTCCCTACACGTAATTGTGTATTTTTTATTACTGGTAAAAGAAATTTTGTACTAAGGGATTCATAGTGGATAAAGCATATGTGTTGGTGAGTTACAACATGATCGATTACAGTCAAAGGTCGATTGGATGCTGCCACTCCCTGGTACTGTGGAGAGTAGGTCGAGCAGGCGCTTTATTTGTTCCTGTCGATACGAAAAAGTGAATGCGGAATCTTGTGTTCAACGCGTTGGAGTTTCCCAGATTAAGTTTTTACACCAGGATGAGAGAAAATCCAATTTAAAACTACTCTCCAAGATGATTTAAGTTACGGAACTTTCGCAGAATTAAGAATTCATTTTAGATAAAGAATTGTGTAGTTTGAGTATTCTGCAAAAGACATTGACACTGGAATCAATTAATGTAAAATGACATTGGATACAAAAGTAAATTTTTCAAATTTTCCTAGAAAATAAATGTATGCACCAGGTTCAGGAAATGACAATGGCCTTTTGTGGTCATGAATATTTGAAGCAATATCCAAGTGTCTTTATGGGAACAAGGGATAAAAATTTGTCGGATATACCCACTTTCTGTGGGATAATGTCAGTGGAGGAAGGACCTAGTCTTAAATCTGGTGTGGCAATGCCGATCTAAATCGAATCGAGTGTGTGGCCGATAAAAGGGAACATAATGACAGTGCCCTCCCAGTGCGATTCGTAGGAGGGCTCGCGATTCCAAGTACATTTATCTTCCTACTGGCACACTGTTAGGTATGGTCCTGCCAACTCCCCTTTCGACTCCACCATCGAACCAGCTTCCGCTCTTGTGCTGTTGATGGAATACGTGCGTCGACTGCGTCTACACCTTCTTCTTCTTCTTCTTCCTTCCTTACAGCCACCGCTCTGGTCCAAGTTCACATATCCTGTTATAGCTGCCACTTATCCTTATGGCAACTTTTCACTAAAGGAATATGAAGGGTGGCAAGCCAAAAGGAAGTGACATTTTTCCGAAAATGGGTCCTTTTGCTAGAAAATTCTCAAAGATTGTAATAAACATCGTGTTAAAATGATTTGTTCGAAATCTCATTTTTTATGGCAGCAATAAAAAGTTGGTTTATTGGTTTATTGACCGATTTGGACGCAAAAAATTTGAGAAAAAAGCTAATAAAATTTTCCAGAGAGTTTTTGAGTCTGATTTTTGATTTAGTTTTTTAATTTTTTTTTATAAATAAACAAATATGACGAAAAAAATGACCATTTTTTCTATTCGATGATCCCGGTGCTCGTCAATAATAGGAAAATTGTTGCAATCGCCTACTTTTCATAGAGTAACATTAGTTAAAGATGTTCCATCATGATATAATAAACAAAAAAAATTTTTATAAACAAATTATTTGTGAAAGTGTGTTTTCTATAATTTTCAATAATTTTACGTTTTTTAAAGTTATATTGCAAGTGGATGGAAACAATATTATAATGGAGAAAATTTCTCTTAAGATTATTCTTGTTAATATTATAAACAAATTTAATAAACAAATGCATTATTCAGGCACTTATCAACAGAAAAATTCGTTTTTTCGATGTCAGTTCTTTTACTTAATAAACAAATGCATTATTTGTACATTAACGACGGAAAAACACGACTTTTTCAATTTCAGTCTTTTTAATTGGGAATTTCATGATAATTTCATCAAAATTCACACTTAGTTGATTAATTTTATGCTTTTTTAAGCAAATTTAATAAAAAATGCATTATTCGGGCATTTGTCGATGGAAAAATTCGTTTTTTTTTCAATGTCAGTCTTTTTAATTGGGCAGTTCATGGTAATTTCATTAACACTCATACTTAGTTGATAATTTACATGATTTTTTAAAACAAATTTAATAAACAAATGCATTATTTGGGCATTTCTCGAGGGAAAAATTCGTTTTTTTTCAATGTCAGTCTTTTTAATTGGGAAGTCCATGGTAATTTCATCAACACTCA
This sequence comes from Euceroptres primus, assembly GCA_037177015.1. Classification (NCBI taxonomy): domain Eukaryota; kingdom Metazoa; phylum Arthropoda; class Insecta; order Hymenoptera; family Figitidae; genus Euceroptres; species Euceroptres primus. The sequence goes on along the minus strand of JBAGKK010268865.1, from coordinate 5,835 downwards.
TACTCATACTTAGTTGACTGACATTGAAAAAAAACCGAATTTTTTTTCGTCGAAAAATGCTCCAATAATGCATTTGTTTATTATATTTGTTTTTAAAAATCATAGAATTTATTACCTAATTATTAATGTTTCTGAAATTATCATGAAGTTCCCAGTTAAAAGGACTGACATCGAAAAAACGAATTTTTCTGTCGACAAATGCCTGAATAATGCATTTGTTTATTAAATTTGTTTATAATATTAACAAGATGCCACATTCTTAAAATAATTTTTCTGGATTTTAAGATACTTGAAAAATACAAAAATCGTAAATTTTAGTCATTTTCCGTCAGTTTTAGTGAAATTAAGCAGTTCTTTATATTAACTTCTTTATCTTCATCACTTAGAATGTGCTGGCAATAATATAGGGGAGAGTAACTCGATCTGGATAAAAAAAGTTTTGACTTTATAATAATTAAACATTTTACAAAAAAAAGAAAAGTATTATGTACCAAATTGAAGATAAAACATTCCTTTAAACAATAGCAGTAACGTAACAAAGATTATATCAGATATTTATCCGTAGTTAATCTTTTTCTGAACCATTGCACTTTTATTCAGATGAGGATTTGGGACCAGGATCCAGATAATCGTGTTTTACAACACTCACATTGTTAATTGATATTTAAAAGTAATATTTTTAAATATATTGTTTAAATATATTGTATATTTAAATATACTATTAAATGATGACAGCCATTTTTGCCAACTTCAATTTCTGAAAAAATCTATTAAAATAGCTAGTTCTTTTATGTTGAAAAAATGCGCGGGTCATTTGAAAAACTTTTGAGAGTTTTTTGCACGATTTATCCAGATCGGGAAAAATTACACTACCAATAAAAACATCTCAATTATGTTGTTTATGAAAATTAAACGTCTGTTTCTGTGGAAAGTTTTAAAGCCAAATGTTCCATGAATACAAAGAACAAAGAAACAGTTGTAAAAAAAATCCTACGGCAGTAAAAATGACAAAATTATTAGAGGTAAAAAGTTACGTCTTCATGCCGAGAACGCATTTTGTAATTTTTTAATTTAAATACGGCAAATAAGTGGTAAATCGTATTACGACACAAACCCTTTTTAATCATTTTACTTATAAAAAAAATACTCCAGTCCGTTTAATTCAAATATTTAGTTCATTTTTGCGAATTATTCAGTTAGGGAACCTATTCAGTTCTGATCACACTCCCCTAAGTTATAACTACATCAGGCGTCAAAGAAATTTGACGTTCTTCGCTATTTAAAACTGCAATACGCTTGCGATAGCTGAATTATTTTTTTATCAGATTCAAATTTTCAAGATAAACTATTATAAGATAAGCTAGTATACACAAACTTTTAGACTCCATTTATTTTTGAAAATCAAAAATACAATTTTTTCGACCCACCCTAGCCCTGAAGATTCCCATTGAATTACCATGGGAAAACTCAACTTTTTGAAAATGCACAATAAAATGCGAATTTGTATAATAAAGTAAGGAGTTGCGTATCATGGTTCTCTTAAGAATTCATCAAAGAATAAGACTCAATAATCAGTTTTGAAATTGAACCCTCCTAAGGTCCTTTTGTAGAGCCACAGCGAAAACCACCCCCATAAGTGAGAGTTTGGCGACGTTTATTTATTTAAACAATTTTTTTTAAAGTCTGCCTGAAATTATGGCATATTCTGGAGACTATGCATTATTTAATGAATATTAAGCACTAATTTATTTATTTTAAAGTTTTGTAAATTGTTTAAAAAATGTTTCATTGTTGAAACCTAACTTCATCAGGAAATAGCTGGAACAAAATAGGTTTTTCTAATTTTTGCAACTAATTCTATTATTATCAACCATTCTAGAATATTTTCACTCCTAATTGTTATTAGAATATTTTAATACTTCTGATTGTTTAAACAATTATCATTTGCTTGAACAATTTTTATCTTTTAAAGATAAAAATAAAGATAAACATCTTTTATCTTTATATTTATTTTTATCCCTCTGCCTGTCCTACCTTATCCCCACTCCAGCGCTATAGAACGTGTTTCTCATTGTCCCCACCAGGTGTCCGAATTGACGATTTTTGACGATAACAGTCGAATGACCAGGCAGAGGGTTAAACTGATACCATTCGCTAGAAAACACTATTTTGTTGCAGCTACTTCCTGATGAAAGTTAAGACAATGAAGAATTGTTTAAACAATTTAGAAAACTTTAAAATAAATAAATTAGTGCTTAATATTAATTAAGTAACTCCTAGTCTCCAGAATATGCCATAATTTCGGAGAGACTGAAAAAAATGGTTTAAATAAATAAAAATTGTTTAAATAAATAAAAATTGTTTAAATAAATAAAAATTGTTTAAATAAATAAAAATTGTTTAAACAATTAACAATTGTTTAAAAATATCAAAGGACGTTTCAATTTGCCAAATAATTATGATTATATGATCATAGATTGGGCTGGTTTCCCCATAAAAATTCGAAAAATTTTTTTACAATGTATTTTTGAGACACCCTACTGTACAGCTGGATAGAGATGTTAGTGTGAAATCATTTATTTCAAATCATTTATATTTACATCATCTCACTTTGAATTCTGTTGAATTCACCTTGAATTCACTTTTATTTAATTGAATTCATTTGAATTCAAATGAACAAGAAAGTTCTAAGTGGTCAACCCTTCGACAAGGAAATATATGTGTTTTCTAATAAGAGGATAACATCAGTATAACAGTTTCCGCAGTAAGTATAGTTCAAAAACATAATTGAATTCACGCACGGTCCGTCGGTGATTGCATTCCAACATTTTCAAACTAAAATAGAGGGAAACGTCGAGGCTAATCAGATAAAGCAAGATACTAGGAAGAGCGAAACAGTTCAACGAATGCATGGCACTCGCGCAGTGGGATATGTGTGGGAAACCGCGTCGCCTATAATTTGATTTAACGTCAGTGTCCAAGAGAAATTCGTGTGAGTTGGTGGCTACTCATGTGATGTCAACGTCAAAGTGTAGATAGAGATTTGCACGTAGGCAGTAAATCGTGAATACGCGAAAAGGCATATTGCCTATCGGGTGGCTGTAAATCCTGTAACACTATCTCGTAAAGTAAAAGCTCACTCGCGCGTACAGTTTCGTGTTTTATGATCGTGTCGGATAATTGGGAAGATTCAAAATGAACGAGAGCCTCGTTATTTTATGGATAGCCCGAATCGACTGCCCTCTGAATACACACGAGGCCTTATAATTATTCATGGGGTTCCTTAAAACGCGACAATGCTCTTCCCCTTCCAAATTTTCTCACTAATAAAAGTTTAATGTTTATTAATAATTAATATACCCAAAGCATGGAAAAAACTTGACATTATATGTCAAATATGTCTAATATATGACATTATATGTAGTTAGTTAGTTATATGTAGTTAGCTTAAAACCTGGAGAATCATGTATTGATGTACTGATGAGTTGTATTGAGAATTGTGCATCTGTGCTTTCCTAAAATTCAGGTTTATGATAGTAGTATCCCTCGTTCTCGGGAAACACTTCCATATAAATTTCGCCTCGAGGCCACTATTTCCCGGCAGTTCCCAATAGAAGCCATCGCATTAATTATTCTGCGTCCTCGCGCAAGTTTCAAGTCCTCAGGGTAGTAATAGTACTTGGTTCTTCCAAGAAGACCACGAGAAACTCGATCGCAGAACGTGCAGCGCACAAAGACAGAGCACGTTATTACAGAGACTATTGGCTTACTAGTATGGGAAAAACTTGCCAGACTAGATGTGACTCTGTCATCCCTTATACAATATTCAAGGCTGCAGTGTTTTTCCTCTAAAAAAGGGACATACTTTATATTTCAATAAGGTAAAATACTCAATAAGCGATTTGTCAAACTTTAGAAATCTTGAAAAATGGAAAAAATAGGGAGGAAAATAGTTAATGATTTGAGAAGCTTTCATACTTCAAGACTAATATGTAAATTCGATCTTAACCGAATATTAATTGGATTTAAAAAAATAAAATATTAAGGGACGAGTCTCAAGTAAATTGCTCTTAATGAAGTGATTTTCGAGTATTTTATTTGAAAAAGCGTCTTAATGAAACTTTGTGGCTATTCTTTTCAACATCATCTACTACATTATTATTGAAAAAATGTATTGACTAGTTGAAAATTGTTTAAAAAAAGGAAGTTATTATTAATTATGGTTAGTCGCATTTTTCTTGCACAACCTTCTGTTGTGCACGATTTGCTGGTGAACTAATCAAGATTTTTAAAAAATTCTGTTTTGTAACACATGCACAAAAAGTCCGCGTTTTTGTCCATGGAAAGTATACGAGAAGTGGCGCTTTTTAGTTAGGTATACGAAAAACAAATTCTACGCATGCGCAACTTTTTTCGCATACTTTTTTCACACGCTACGGACTTTTCGCACGCTTTTTTAACACTTTAGTTATCTATGGAACCCTACCAACGCACAGTGGAAAAAAGATGACTTTTTTGGTTCAAAATAACGTACAACTCACAAATATCGTTCGATTTGGACGTAAAAAATTTGAAAAAAGCTGATAAAATTTTCTAGAGACTCGTCGAGCTCGGTTTTTGATTTAGTTTTTCAATTTTTTTATAAATAAACAAATATGACGAAAAAATGGCCATTTTTTCTATTTGACGTTCCCAGTGCTCGTCAATAATAGGAAAATTGTTGCAATCGCCTATGTTTCATAGAGTAACATTAGTTAAAGTTGTTTCATCATAATATAATAAACAAAAAAATTTGTATTAACAAATTATTTGTTGAAAGTTTGTTTTCTATAATTTTCAATAATTTTAAGTTCTTTAGAGTTAAAAGTTTTTATTTAATAAACAAATGCATTATTCAAGCATTTATCGACAGAAAAAATTCGTTTTTTTCGACGTCAGTTCTTTTAATTAGGAACTTCATGATAATTTAATTAAAATTCATAATTAGTTGATAAATTTTATTATTTTTTAAAACAAATGCATTATTTGGACACTTTTCGACAAGAAAATTCTTTTTTTTCAATGCCAGTCTTTTTAATCAGGAACTTCATGATAATTTTAGCAACATTCATAATTAGATGATAAATTTTATGATTTTATTAAACAAATTTAATAAACAGATGCATTACTTGGGTACAGGGCCGCAGAGAGAAAATCAGGGCCCGGGGGTATCCATTGTACGTTGCTCTTCGGGCGCGAAAATTTGAAAGGATTGATTCTATGCAAACAGTCAAAATCGTCATTAAAGTGAAGGTTTTTCGGAAAATCGCGGGCCCTTCTGAAAACTGCGGGCCCGGGGGAAACCCACCCGTCACCCCCCCTCCTCTCGGTGGCCCTGCTTGGGTATTTGTCGACTGTAAAATTCGTTTTTTTCTATGTCAGTGCTTTTAATTGGGAACTTCATGATAATTTCAACAATATTCATAATTGCTTGATAAATTTGTTTAAAAAAATGATAAAATCTATCAACTAGTTATAAATTTTGCTGCAATTATCATAAAGTTTCTAATTAAAAGAATTGTCATCGAAAAAAACGAATTTTCCTGTCGACAAATGTCTGAATAATACATTTGTTTATAATATTAACAAGAATAATCTTAAGAGAAATTTTCTCCATGATAATATTGTTTCCATCCAAATTTCTTGCAAAAGAAAACACAAAACAAACTTTCAACAAATAATTTGTTTATAAAAAATTTGTTGGTTATCATGTCGTGATTAGCGCAAATCATGAAAGGGAAACCGAATAGTAAGAGACCACTGGGAAGGCCGAGAATCAGGTGGAGGGATAATTTA
>JBAGKK010268653.1:0-20763 GCA_037177015.1 Euceroptres primus | reverse complement strand
AATTTTTGCTAAAAAAGCATGTCTATTATGATAGAATAATATTCCGCGAAAACATTTCTTGTAATATGTTTTTTAGGTTAAAGTTGGTTGAGGCTCACCGTGCCCAATTTATTTAAATTAAGTCTAAATTTTCACTGATTTCATTTAGAGAAATTTCTAGCTAATTTATCAGTGAATTCTGACAAAATTTCAGTCAATTTCATTCAAATTCAGTGAAAATTCACTGACGAATTATCTAGAAATGGGTCACTGAATGAAATCAGTGAAAATTTTGACTGATTCAGATCTAAACAGTACTGTGTACACTCAAAAAAAGTTTTTTACATTCAAACAATTTTTTTAAAGTCAAAAATTGTTTTATTCCATTCATGTTTTTAAAATTATTCACGTCATTAGTAGAGCACAATGGCAGTTGTTCGAAAATGCAATTTTTTTATTTTGAGCATTAATTAATTCATATATATTAATTATTAATTAATTAATCAATTAATTATAAAAAATCATAAAAAGATCATATGGGGCATTATTTCTAAACTGCCCCAACCTAAAAGTCAATCGGGCTCGTTCGGACTTAAACTTGGGTAAAGTGCAGTCTTATTAAATGGTAGCTTATGGGAAAAAAATTTTGTCCTTAGAAGATATATTTACCGATAGGGAGAGAGTGTAATTTTTTAGTTCTGTACGAGTACTATCTATTTGGATGATTTATAACTCTGTTAATAACAATAAAATCCATTTTTTGTCTTTAAAATTTCGATAGGGTTTTTTACGTCCTTTCCATTGATCATACGCATTTTTTGAAAAAATAAGTATTTGAATTTCAAAAATCAAAACTAAAAATAAATTTGACAATTTTTCGAATTTACGGTATTTTTTTTCTTTTCTTTTTGTTTATAAAGAAAGCTTAGGTTGATACCTTTAAACATCTATAGGTTTAAAAATGGACACATTGATATTTATTTTTGAAAATAAGTGTTTTTTGTAAGTTTTTTGCGGTTATCATTTTTTTCAATGATTTATGACTTTTTAAAAATCAATTTAAAAAATGTTCTCACTACAGCTTCAATAGGGGTTTTCATGTCCTTTCTACTGATCATAAGCATTTTTCGAAAAAATAAATGTTTGACCTTCAAAATTGAAGTTCAAATCATTTTTTGAAGAAATAATTGTTTTAACCGTGACTTTTGAAAGTCAAACATTTATATTTTTCAAAAAAATGCTTACAATCAGAAGAAAGGGCATGAAAAATCCTGTCGAAGCTGTAGTGAGAACATTTTTTGTATTGATTTTAAATGAGTCATAAATCATTTTAAAAAATGATAACATACAAAACTTATTTTGTACGTTTTAAAACATACAAATTTATTTTCACAAATAAATAGCAATGTGTCCATTTTTAAACCTATAGATGTTTAAAGGCAACAACCTAAGCTTTTTTCTAGACAAAAAGAAAAGAAAAAAAATACCCTAAATAATTCAAAAAAGTCACATTTATTTTTGATTTTGATTTTTCAAAGTCAAACACTTATTCAATTATAATATTGGATATTAATTTTGGCTTTAGGATCAGAATAAATAATTCAATTAATTTTTAATTGAACCAAACGTTTCGGCGCACAATGGTGGCCCTCATCAGTGGTTAATGTTTATTCTGGAAAAATCATTTACAAAAGATTTTTTAACAGGGACGCAGTGTACGAATGTACTTTAAATGAGGAAATTATTTCAAATTTGGTTTAGTACAGTCTTAAATATCTTTGGCAATATTTGCACAAAACTAAAACAACTAAAAAATGTGTTATCCTTGCAATAATTTGAAAAAATAATAAAATTTGTAATATAATCTAAAAAAGTGTGTTGCCCTTACAATAATTAGACAAATTAATAAAATTTGTAATATAATCTAAAAATGTGTGTTATCCTTACAATAAGAACACTAACCAAGGCATCGGTTTTCATGCATTTTTCAAACGAAATAGACGTCCAAACAGAACCGCTCCACCATTTAGTCTGTCAGAATGCACACGCATTTAACAATTAGTTAACAAAAATCTTATTAATTACAAATAAAATTTCAAATTTGGATACAATCTCATATTCACTACTTCATTATAATGCATTATAAATTTTAATTGCTGCTTATAACAAATAAATGCACCCAATACAATACATTTTTCAATTTCTGAGAAGTGTACCAAAGTTACCAAAGTTTTTATTACTTAACACTGTTCTAAAACCTTATATCACATTACAAATTTTATTATTTTGTCCAATTATTGTAAGGACAACACACATTTTTAGATTATATTAAAAATTTTATTAATTTGTCCAATTATTGTAAGGGCAACGCACTTTTTTAGATTGTATTACAAATTTTATTATTTTTTTCAATTATTAAGGATAACACACATTTTTTAGTTTTTTAAGTTTTGTGCAAACATTACCAAAGATATTTAAAACTGTACTAAACCAAATTTGAAGTAATTTCCCTATTTAAACTACATTCGTACACTGCGTCCCTGTTAAAGATATCTTTTGTAAATGTTTTTTCCAGAATAAACAATAAGCACTGATGAGGGCCACCATTGTGCGCAGAAACGCTTGGTTCAATTAAAAATTAATTGAATTATTTATTTAAACCCTAAAGCCAAAATTAACATCCAGCAATATAAACGATTATTTTCATCGAGGATCAATATAGTTCTCCCACTGAGTAATACAAATACTTATTTTTTCAAAAAATGAGTATGATCAATGGAAAGGACGTGAAAAACCCTATCGAAATTTTAAAGGCAAAAAGTTGATTTTATTGATATTAACAGAGTTATAAATCATCGAAGTAGATGATACTCGTACATAAATCAAAAATTATACTCCCTCCCAATCGGTAAATATGTGTCCCAACGACAAAATTTTTTTCCCATAAACTACCATCCAATAGCACTTTGCCCAAGTTTGAGCTCGATCGATTTTTGGGGTTGTGGCAGTTGAGAAATGGTGCCCCATATAAAGAAAAGTACTCTTTTTTGACAATGGAACTTGTTTTTTCGTATATTTGAATTTTCGCGAAATTTTCATTTCTTTCTTTTCAAATATTGATACTTTGTTATGACATTTATTTGAGAGAAAAATTAAAACTCTGTAATGTATTTTATTTGAATTTGCTTGAATTTCAATGTACCCATTCTTTAATGATTTATTAATAACATTACTACACGTTACAAAGTGGTATATACTAAATAAATTATAAAATTATAAAAAATATTTATCATTCGTGTTAATTAATAATTGCTAACTACCACTGAACTGTACAGTAAAATGTAGATAGTGTTTCTTCAACTTGAAAAAGCGGCCTTCCTTGTTGCCGAAAAGGTGTCTCAAAAACCTATTTGCATAGATACGTTTCTTCATTAGTTTTCTCGACTACTTTGCTCATGAATATCTATCCTATCTACAGTTTTGCATATCAACAATTAAAATTATAATTCTTTTTGCATCAATGAATAGAGCAGGTCCGAATTTCCCAAGAACAATAGTTTTTTTAACAAACAATCCTACATTGGAAGGTTCAGATCAGTAAAGATGCAAACACGTTTCCTTCAATTTCTCCGTACACTCAGAGAAAAAGTTGTCTTGAAACAAAAGTATCGTCCTGTTGCGTGTTTTGTCTTGAACCACGTGAATTTGAATTTGCTTTAAGATTAGGTGAAGACTATGTTTGCTTATGTTTGCTGCAAAATATTAGGCGAAGACTATATTTGCTTATGTTTGTTGCAAAATATTAGGTGAAGACTATGTTTGCTTATGTTTGTTGCAAAAGATTAGGTGAAGACTATGTTTGCTTATGTTTGCTGCAAAAGGATACCGTTTGAGACGAATCAAGATCCTCTTAACCTTAAATTTAGGAGGAAATTCCATTTGCTTCAAGAAACATCCTTTTGTCGCAACAGGACATTTCTCTGAGTGGTTCAACTCCAAATGTAAATATAGATTTTCTTCAAACGTGTGGCAGCATAGATGTCAAAATACGTTAGTGATGCATTTCGAGACTTTTCGAGACAAATTCGAGATTTGCTCGAAACATGATCAGATGTGATCAAAACTGAATGGGGATCACGAATCTCAAATAAAAAATTCGAGATCGCGGGTCAAGATTCTCGAAAATTCGAAATCTCGAGTCGATATTCTCGAAACTTTTTACTCGAGATTCTCGATTCCCGTTCAATTTTGACCTAATCTGACCATACTTCGAGCAAATCTCGGATTTGTCTCGAAAAGTCTCGAAATGCATCACTAAAATACGTGATCAGAATGTTCTAAAAACATTCTAGGGCAGGCAAAATAATGTTCTAAATAGGTCCAATCTTTCAAAAACGTCATAAAACCATCTTTGGAACACTGGACGTTTCTAGAACGTCTAGACCTGACATAGGACGTTTTTGGGACTTTTCAATTGCCTCTTGTCACTTTTGTGAAACTTGCGCCCACTGGGAATGCTATACTAAAATTACACACTTTCTGAATTTCTGAAATTCTAAGCTTCCAAATATTTTAAGTCTATATAATCTCTATACACAAAAAAAAACGTAATCAGTCAATCTCTACTGAATAAAAAAATGTACAAGCACAAATTGACTGTCAAATAAATTGCCCAATAGATGAAGCTTCCCGATAACCGATCCATAATCAAGGCACAGAATTTATCCCAAAATATGATTTCGGGTATTTTAATTAAGGTTTGGTGTAATAGGAGGGTCTGGGGAAGGGGGAAGGTGATTAATGGAGAGCGGTGGAGGTGTATACCTCTAGCAGGGAAATTTAGCGAGAGCTGGCAGACGTGTCACAGTAGACCGCTGAGTTTGAGGGAGGTTTGGGGTTAGTGGAATTGGGTGGTGGAACGTCAGAGTCTAGATCGTTGGAGGGTAGCAATGACCGAGATGGAGGCAGTGGAGGTTACCCACCGCGACGGACAGAACGTCCCTTGTTGATAACTTTTACGTTAAACTTCCATGTATATGTTTCTCGTCATTGCGTTATACACAAAGAGCGTCCAAACGTGCATAATGCATATGCGCCTCTAGAACTGATAAGCAATGCATGCAGAGATATTACAAACCGGGCGTGTGCGCTTATAACTTTATTTGATTTTATTTTACGCCCACATATGGCGGTGCATTCCTAACATCGACGACTAGCACGGCCACGATAAAGCGGTCCTTTCATCGCTCGACATGCCCTTCCCCTCGTCAAGTGTCCTTACGTAGGTGAATTCGCACCTTTGTATTCTGAACGGAATTTTTTCGAATGCATCTCGGAATACCTCGCATTACTCGACGTGTGAGGTGTCTTGATTTAAAAAATAAAATAATAAATAACACTGGTCAAGAGCTATTTTACTGCAGGGTGGACAGTAGGGTGATCCAAAATATTTTAATGCTATCACACCCCAAATTTGTTCGAATCTACAAAAAATAAATGCGTTTTTTTAAACATGATATTTAGCGGTTCCACAAGCCCCATAAAGCTTAACACGTATTTCCCATAAGAAAAAAAGACGTTTTTGTCAATTTTATTCAAAATCGTCAATATTAGGTGAATCGAGTTAAAACTCGATTTGTTAAAACTCAAAATTTCTCTTCACAATTAGCCATAGAACACGCATCAACAATTACTTTTTAAATATCACCCCCATAAGTCTGTTTTATAGGGTCCCAAAAAAACCCCATAAGTGAAAAATTGGGTTTTGCGAGGTTTTGGCGTTAAAATTATGATTTTTTGGCGGTAGAAACATATTCTTTCTAATTTGAAACGTTTGTATGTAAAAATTTGTATGTAAAAAGCCACAAAAAATCATAATTAACGCCAAAAACTCGAAAACCCTAATTGTTTGAACATAAATTGTTAAAACAATTTATTATTGTTTTTAGCAACTTTTTCCTAGAATAGAGTTAGAAAGTCGCAGTTTTTTCCAAATTTTTAAACATTTTTTCAACTTTGCAGCTAGAGCGAGGCAATAATCCAACAAAGTTAACAGAAATAATTATTTAAACAATTTTTTATTATTTATAACAATATTCTCTTTGAATAATGCTAGAAAGTTGCGGTTTTTTTCGAATTTTTCAACATTTTTTCAACTTTTCAATTAGAGGGAAGTAAAAATGATTTAAAATTAACAAAAATAATTGTTTAAACAATGTATTATTATTTTTATTAATATTCTCTTTGAATAATACTAAAATGTTACGGTTTTTTTCTGAAATATTCAACTTTCCCTACACTTTTCGCTAAGAGTACGTTAATAATTAATGCAATGTAACAAACATAATTGTTTAAACGAATTATTATTATTTATGATTATCTTCTCCTATAGTAATGCTATAGGCCATTCAATTTTACGGAAAAAATTACATAAAGTCCATGTGTTGCACAATTTTATCTCTGACCAATTTGTTATGTAGCGTAAATAAACAATTACATATTACGACACCCACTTCAGCGTTTGTTTATACTACGTAACAGATTGGGTGGAGAAAAAAATTGACCAACAAATTGACTTTATGTAATTTTTTCCGAAGAATCGAATGGCGCGATCAGTTTTTCCGTAAACCACACATTTAAATAATTTTTTTTAAACAATTGAAAAATCCAATCTTTTTTCATAAAAAATTATCTTATGATCAAATGCTTTCATCCCAAAATTAACTTTTCTGACATGTACATTGGTCTAACAATGGGTCTCAATAGATAAAAAAATTGTTTATAACTTTATTAATTGTTTACAAATTTTCAATTTGCAACCGTTTTTTGTTAGTGATTACCACTCTAATAATAACTCTCAGCGATTTTAGTATAAAATAATTTTTTTCTATAACAAACTGATACATGGGAGGATTTGCTTAAATAAATTATTTATAACAATTAAATAAAATGTTGTATACAATTTTTATATTCTTCAAGTCTGTCTTCTATAATTCTGATCAACAAAAAGTTTATTTTAGTAATTTGTTCAGAGATAAATAATCATATTGCTAAAATGACAAATTTTGTCACATTATTTGTTTATATTTGTTGCACTAAGACGAGAATTTATAAATCGCAAACCACAGTTCTTTTAAGAATTTAATTCCGATAATTTCAAAAAAAGAAGCATCAAAATCGGTTTAAAAATGCGACCTGTGGTTGATTATGAACAGTAAATTTCTATTTGGGACCACTGTGTTTTGGTGCGATTAACTCTTTTAGTCAAAAAAGTCAAATTTTGGTCAGAAAGATAGAACCCTGTGGTTCTAGGGTCTCAAAATATGTGACAAGAATGCATTAAGTTTTTAATTAACAATGTTCTATTGAATGTAAGGCATTTTAAAAATACAGATAGAAACAAAAATAGAAAACAAGAAGTATTATGTAATTAATGAATTTTGAAGTGTCTGGCACTGGCACATTAATAAAACAACAAAAGAGAATGAGATTATGCTTATTGAAAATGTCTACACAAAAATTTAGGGCTATAAATTCATGAAATAATCAATTTAACGAAGATAGAAAAGTTTCTAAAAAATTTATGTATTACTATAGTAGTTGAGACTTTAAACCAATATTGTTGAAAATAAAACATTGGTTATCATTGATGTTGTGAAGACCCATGAAGAGGAACCAAAAAGGTTCGAAACGTATAGAACGATAAGTAGACTAAATAAATTTTCTTTCGACAGCTAATTAATTGTTAAAGAAATTTATTATTCCAAAAAAATTCAAGAAACGTAACATATTTTTAATTTCTTATGCTTTATTTATTGCAATCGTTAATAAATATCGCGCGTAGAAAATGTTTTTAGTTAATTATATATTTTTTAATATCGTAAGTTTATAAATTTAATATTTTAATAAATTTTAATTAAAATTAAAAATTAAAAATTTTAAAATTTAAAATATAAAAAGATTTAATTACAATTCCCCGTTTAAATATTTCTTAAAAGCGTCTTTATCATTTTTTTCTTTTAGAATAATATAAAACCTTCAAATTTGAAATTACTATTGATTATATTTCTTATAAACCTAAAAATATTACTACAATTTTTCAAGTTTTTTTAAAGCTTATGCATTTATTTATGCTTGCTCTTCATTTATTGGTCCTCCTTAATATTCAATTTCCAAAAGCCATTGATTTTTAGATTGATTAAATTTTAATTTACTGATAGATCAAGAGCTCCGTTGTAAAGTAAGAGCTTTGGAGTTTAAAACCTTTTCTCCGAAAACTTCCCCTCTGAACCTTTGAGCGATAAAAGTGCCGGGATCCAGTTTCGGGTTTCCAGTTTTCTTTCAGAAACTTTACAAGGCATTCCGGAGAAAAATGATTGGAAGGGCTTTTAACGGAGGAATTGAATTTTGATTTTTAGAGTTGCAACGATTAGATTAAAATTTATATTTAAATGTTATTGTATACTTTTTTTTATTAGAGGTAGATGCCATCATCAATCACCTTAAGAATTTTATCAGTAACATTATGAACAATGTTTATAATCGAATGAATCAGTCTAACCACAGTTATCAGCATCCATAAATACTTTATTAACGATAAAATTTCTGATTCACTTTTTATCAAATAGTTATTATTAAAGAATAAAAATTTCCTTTTTTTTCGTGTAGAAAATGCTAATAATGTACATTATGGTATATGTAGGTATATAAATTATGGTATGTAGGTATATAATACCTACATATACATTATAATGTTGCCTACATGTACATTATAATATATTGCCTACATGTAAAATTCGAAAATGATCGTACGGAAGATTTTGTAACTCATTTCAATATGAAATGTTCGAAAATAGTATTAAAATGATCATATTCTCGCTTCTGTTAATGGGAGACATTTAATATCGTCATTATCTCTAATGCTTAAGGTACGCACACCTCGGGTAAATGTATACGCGTTGGTAACATAAATCCTGTAAACTACTGCTGCTTCTCCTGTTTCCGTAGTTGCTCGTTTTAGGTGGAACGCTCGGAAATCGTTGTTTAAGTGTCGTCCTTTATTTCGACCATTACCAAGAGGTAGTACATACGTACTTCATAACTTATCGGACGAAAGGACCTCTATAAGGGCCATTACTCGAAAGCCCGTCCAATGTCCTCGGTGTACTTTCATTGAAAACTCCTTCGCATGACGACCCTATGTCCTACAATTTCTCAATTTAATGGACGGCTTAGAGCATTAATTAATTTTACCTCTTGTTTAACCTCTCACATCATTTTTATAAATATTATTTTACAAATTATAAATTATTCATTGAATTCAGAACAATTATTCATTCAATTCCATTATTATGGAATATTACATTTCACTCCACCCAAAGCCAGTTGGTTTGAATTCAAGTTAGAGATGATTAAAGCAAAGTTAATTTTGATCACGATGTTTTAAAAAAACTTGAATCGTCTGCCATTCTTAATATTATAAAAGTCCACAGTCATTGTCAAAATATTAAAGCGTCACAAAATTTAGGGTTTACAGAAAAAACTGACGTATTGATTGAAAATGATTTTCGGATTCCAATCAGACATAACAAAACGGATTCCTCATATACCTAAAATACATTTTTTGAATTCCCTTAAATAAAATCTAATCTTCTACAAAAAGTATCTACTCTTTTTTTGCTTGAAGGGACATTTGTAATAAAATTACAAATTTCTCATCGTTGTTTACTCTTTGAGATGTATGTAAATTATGTAAATTACTTATTAAAGCGTCACAAAATTTAGGGTTTACAAAAAAAACTGATGTATTAATTGAAAATGATTTTCGGATTCCAATCGGATATAACAAAACGGATCCCTCATATACCTAAAATACTTTTTTGAATTCCCTTAAATAAAATCTAATCTTCTACAAAAAGTATCTACTCTTTTTTTGCTGGAAGGGACATTTGTAATAAAATTACAAATTTCTCATCGTTGTTTACTCTTTGGGATGTATGTAAATTATGTAAATTACTGAAAAAATTTGCTAAATTTTTTAAATCAAGTGAGACTTTGGATCACCGTCTAAAGTCAGAAACAAATGTTAACTTGAACTGATTGATTTTTGGTTATTCTGCAAAGGTTTTCAGTTTCTTTGATTGCATTACCACGTGGAAAAAAGATTGTAAAAGAACTAGTGTGCCCGAGAGAGTATCTGGATCAGAAAAGATATATGATACTTAAATAAGGGATTTATAATACCTAAAATAGCAATATTTTATACTTGCTATAGGTATTTAATCACAGGCAAACAAATCTGCAACAGAACTAGGTATAAATTCAGTACCTGGATCAGAGAAACAGCAACATACCTAAATTAGGGATGTGTAATATCTAAAATAGCAAAACTTTATACATGTGATAGAGATTAAATACCTATCGCAAATATAAATTTTTGATATTTTAAGTATGTTGTATGTTTATGTATGTAGGTTTATGTATCTTTTTCTAATTTAGGTATGTTGTTGTTTCTCTGGTCTAAGTACTAAATAAGTTCCTAGTTCCGTTACAGATTTTTTTCCGTACTATATAAGATAAAAACTACCCACATAATACGTAATATTCCATTCATGTTTCCGGAATATTCCCCAGGAACATTTTACAGCAATTTTCCAGGAATAACATAATGTCCGACCTTTGGAATATTTTAATGTAATGCTGAGGAAATATGTTTTAGAATATTGTAAAATGATTCGCCCTGAAACCTGAAATATCTCAATGGAATATTGCAGGAATATTATTTAGAATGTGTCTGAATATATAAAATAAATATTAAATATTAAATGAAATATAATATTCAATGGAATATTTCCGAAAAATTGCAAAGAAAGTAAATTAAATTTTTTTTAAATATTCCAAATTGCTCTGATTGGAAAATTTGGACCAGTTGAGTACTTTTATTTGCTCGTAAGAGGTTAAATCATAAAAACCGATCCAGTGTTTTTTTGCTTTATTTTATCTACATACACAATACATATACAATATTATATTATTACAAACTGTAGTCTTATGCACGAAGGTACCTAAAAACAAAATTACTAGAAAACTACTTTACATTGTTACAATATTGGCAATTAGCTGAAAATTACGATTTTAACAAATTATTGTACAGTGGCGTAGAAAGGCAGATTATATTTAAACACAAAAATTTCGAAAAATTTTCGAGTCATCACTGAATTGACCATCTTTTGATTACAAAGGTTAGCAGCAGTGACTGAATTCCTAAAAACTCAGGAAATTATCATTTGAATTTAAAAAATCCTCTGATGTACATGAAATCAATTTCAACATTTGAAGGGCTTCAGGATCAGGACTTCAGCCTCAGGACTTTCTCAATTTTAAAAGTATTTCTTAAAAAACTAAATATGTAATTCAACTTTTAAAATGTATCACCAGATGATATTTGGCTTAAAGGAAAACCGAGAGGGATGCACATGAGAAAACCATTGAATTATATTGAATTTTTTTTGACAATTGTAATAAATTTTGACAGTGGCATTATCAAAAATTAAATTTCAAAGTTATTTCAATTTAAAGAATTACTTATTGCTAATTAACACGTTTTTAATTTAAAATAATCCTAGACACAGCAGAAATAAAATCTTTCCTTGAGGTCATTTGATATCGAATTTTAAATTCGATATCATATTTTCGAATCATCCAAACTTGACTGTAAAAAATTACTATTCATTTTATATCTGTTCATAACGACTCAAAAATAATTATATGAAATTATAAATATCAAGCGAAATTATGAACATTTTTTATTTCAAATAGAAAAATTGTGACTCACTAGAACTCTTAATTTATGCGATGTCTATTTTCTACACTGGTTATGAAACTTTTTCCTTTAAATCTTGAAAAATTGATAGAAAATAGATGTGTCCATTCTATGTATAAACCTTTTTCCCTTTAATTCCATAATTTCTTCCCATTTTCTGCAACTTTATTACCATAATCGATATATAGTGACTTTGTAGACGTTAGAAACAATACTACTGTTTTCTTGTTAAAAACGAAAGATAAAATTCAATAAAGATGCATCAGCAATAAATTTGTGGCACTTACGAAAAAATACTAAAGTGAGCCATAAGATAACATCAATTTTTTTAGAAATAAAAACTTTAAATTGTTCTAATAGCTCACTTTCTTCGTCTTCTGTCATAATAAAATTAAACTTTATCTCTCCTACGAAACTAATATTTTTTTCTAAATTATATAAAGACATTATCTGATTAATTTGTTTTGTCATGTAACTGAAAAAATGGATAGAAATTATGAAATAAAAGAAAAAATAGTTAAATACATGATATTTGAAAAATGATAGGGACTTAAAATGGTCAACTTTTTGGCAATCACCCATGTAGGAAAAAGTTCAATAAACAGTTTAGAGAATAGACGTGGCATATATTAAGAGTTCTAGTAAGTACTCTTTTTCTATTTGAAATAAAAAATGTTCATAATTGCGTTTAGTATTTATTATTTCAATGTAGTTCTTCTTGAGTCGTTATACAGCATTAAGAATACAATTATATTCTTTATATTAATTAATTACAGGATAGAGAGTAAATCTCTACTCCATATGATGTTTTCTAAATTAAACTGAATAGTAATTTTTTACAGTCAAGTTTGGATGATTCGGAAATATGAGTTTTTTTAATTCGACATCAAATTATCTCAAAGAAATATTTTATTTCTGCTGTCTCTAGGACTATTTTAAATTTAAAAAGTATGAATTAGCAATAGGCAATTCTTTAAATTGCAATAACTTCGAAATTTAATTTTTCACACTAGAAGTGGGTGATTTTATTATAATTTTTCAAAAAAATTGAATATAATTCAATGTTTTCCTCATGTGCATCCCTCTTGGGTTTCTTTCAAACTATATATCATCTGGTGATATTTCAAAAATTAAATTAAATATTTTCTTTTTTCAGAAATACTTTCAAAATTGAAAAAGTACTGAAGCTGCCAAATGATGAAATTGATTTCATGTACATCAGAGAATTTTTTAAATCCAAGGGATAATTTCCTGAGTTTTTAGAAATTTAGGTAGGAAAAAGTTCCCTAAGACGAGCTACCTCCTAAGACGGGCCACCCCAATATTTTTGTATGAAAACATTACATTCATCACTTATGTATGAAAATACATGCTCAACAGAATTCTAATTATTTTGAAAGTGTTTTTTTTGCATTAGAAGTAAATTATCGAAAACAGAAAGAAAAAATTATTTTTGTACTTTTACCTCTTTTAGAAGTTGTGATTTAATAACTTCTAATGATTTGCAGGAGTAAGATATAATTTTTTTTTATAGATAATTTTGTAAACTTTGCAATTGTTACTTACGTTTTATTAATTTTTATGCTGTTTAATTAAAATATTTAAAAAATTGTAAACATACCAAATTCCTAAGACGGGCCCTAGTTAGGCTAGAAAAATGCTGAAAAAAGCGTAATCTGCTTTATTAATGAATTACAAAAAAATTCACTTTATATCAGTTAATTATTGATTTACGATGAATAACATTTGTCATTTTATATGAATAATATGGCATAAATGTACAGAATATGTTTAAACAATACGCTATGAATAAAATTTATCAATATCTAGTGTTTAATTACATAGCTTTTTAGGTTTTTAAAACGGGCCCGTCTTAGGATACCGGGTTGCCTAAGACGGGAAAAATACACATTTCTTCAACATCGAAATTTATTGCCTTTTAAACATGTTTTGAACTATTAAGCATATGAACTTTGTAAAGGAAACATGAAACTATGATGTCAGTAATCGCTTTTGCTTCTGTAGTTCCTTGAAATCGAAAATTTTTGGGAAATACGGAAGGGGGCCCGTCTTAGGCAACTTTCTCCTACTGCTGCTAACCTTTGTAATCAAAAGATGGTCAATTTAGTGGTGACTCGGAAAATTTTCGAAATTTTTGTGTTTAAATATAATCTGCCTTTCTACGATACTGCACAATAAATTTTTAGAATCGTAATTTTTCAGCTAATTGTCAATATTGTAACAATGTAAAGTAGTTTTCTAGTAATTTTGTATATAGGTACCTTCGTGCTTAAGACTACAGTTTGTAATAATATAATATTGTATGTGTATTGTGTATGTAGATAAAATAAAGCAAAAAAAAAAGACTGAATCGATTTTTATGATTCAACCTCTTGTGAGCAAATAAACGTACTCAACTGGTCCAAATTCTCCAATCAAAGCAATTTAGAACATTTAAAAAAATTTCATTTACTTTCTTTGCAATGTTCCGGAAATATTCCATTGAATATTCTATTTTATTTAATATTTAATACTTATTTTACATATTTATACACAATCTAAATAATATTCCGACAATATTCCATTGAGATTTTTCAGGTTTCAGGGCGAATCTTTTTACAATATTTCTAAAGAACATTTCCTCAACATTACATTGAAATATTCCAAAGGTCGGACATTATGTTATTTCGGGAACATTGCTGTAATGTTTCTTGGGAATATTCCGAATGTCTCAATAGAATATTCCGGGAATACGAATGGAATATTGGGTGTTATATGGGTATTGCTACGTTAGATATTTCACATTCCTATTTTAAGTACATTTTTATTTCGCTGGTCCAGGTATTAAATTTGTAGGTAGTTCTCTTACAGATTTTTTTCGTATTATTTTAATATTATACAATATTTTGAAATTCAATTTAATAAAATGTTCCTATAAAATCTTGATCCGTTCAAAGCCTCACGAGTTCCCTATTTCTTTAAACTCCTTCCTCTCTAAATCAAATCCGAGGAAGGGAAACCGATGACAGAAAAGTTTTTTCAATAACCCCCAATATCAGTATCGTTCGATCTGAAAGGGTGAGGCACAAATCGAGGAGGATCCGTGAGGACTTGGAGAGATAAGGAAGTTTGAACAAACGGAGGAAGGAGGAACCAGATTCTGCGGGATAGGGCGCAAGAGCAAAGTGGATTGTTTATTGAGTCGATGTGGGTGAGATAGGTTTCAGCGGAAGGGAATCTGGCGAGTTGGTTCGCCGGACAGTAGTTATCTCATTACTGATATCATTCGAATCGCCATTGCCAGTATTGTCATCTCTCGCACCTTGCATCCAGGATGGTCCTGAGCAAATGTTTGCACCGTAGGATCCGCTTGAACAGATAGTGCAACTACCAACCGGTTGCGCATCGTAACGCTTCTTGTTTGCAGCACACACACACACACACAGAGGCACACATACACACATTCATCCTGATATCCGGTCGCCAAAGGAGTTTCCGAAGGTTATGTATGTTAGGAAATGCTTTCCCAAAAGTTCATCGCACTCACGTGCTTATCTTCTGCACCTTGTCAATGACGGCAATAAAGCATTTTTTAAATCACATATTACCAAGTAAAAAAAGTGAGTTTAAGTGCACTTCCTGTGAGAAAAAAAGTCGAATACGCTTCGGGAAATGCAAGGAAAGTGATAAAAAAAGATGTCAAATTTTAGAATAAAAAACTTGTTAGATATCCTATTAAAAAAATCAAGCAGCATATGTAGGGGAGACTGCTCTACTGTAGGTAATATTTTACAGTAGGTAATTTTAAATAATCAGAAAATAGATTAAGAATGTTAATCAAGTTTGTCATTATAAGATTTCGGCAATGATTATGCATTACGAAGCTTTTTTTTGTTTACTATTAATAACACAGGCACAAAAAAAAAGTGTGCGGAGCCTAAAAAACGACCTATATAGCCTTGTATTGATCTAGTATAGTCAAAATCTGCATTGATTGGAATTTTCTGCTTACTAGTTTTTTTTTATTCGAGTTTGAATTTTTAGTTTAGGTCAAATTATCCCAAGTAGGCCACCATAAATAGAGAGTCGTTTATTTTCGCTGTAAAATGGATTTTTTAATAGCTCTTATGTTCGAAAAGATTTCCCTACGTTTCGGTCGCAAATAAAATTTTTTTGCAAAAATTATTGACAATGAAAATTTGATGTTACAACATGATCAACATTTTTCTTGTGAACGGCTAAACGGATTTGGATGATTCTTAAGTTGAAATTTGGTTTAAAAACGTACATTACAGAAATCTTTCTTCCGAATATAAAAATATTGAATTTGTTTAAAAAATATCAATTGCTTATAAACAAATTGAACCTTTTTTCTTTCAAAAGAAAAATTTTTTTACATGTTATTCTACATTTTTTCTGGAAAGAAATGCGAAAAGAAATACTAAGTAGTTTCTATTATAATAGACCTTTTTTCTTTCAAAAGAAAAATTTTTTTGTACGTTATTCTACATTTTTTCTGAAGAGAAGTGCGAAAAAAAATACTAAGTAGTTTCTATTATAATAGAAATTACTTAGTATTTATTTTCGCATTTCTCTCCAGAAAAAGTAGTTTCTATTACAATAAAAATTACTTATAGTATTTCTTTTCAAATTTCTCTCCAGAAAAAGTAGTTTCTATTATAATAGAAATTACTTAGTATTTCTTTTCGAATTTCTCTCCAGAAAAAATAGAGAATAACGTGCAAACAAATTTTTCTTTTGAAAGAAAAAATTTTAGTTTGTTTATAAAAAATTTATATTTTTAAAACAATTTCAGTGTTTTTATATTTGGAAAAAAGTTTTCTGGAATGTACGTTTTTAAACAAAACAAACAAAATTTCAACGTAAGAATCATCAAAATCCGTTTAGTTGTTCACGAGAAAAATGTTGATCATGTTGTAACATTAAATTTTCATTGTTAATAACTTTTGAAAAAAAATTTTGTTTGCGACAAAAACCTAGGGAAATCTTTTCGAACATAAGGATTATTAATAAATTCATTTTACAGTGAAAAAAACTGATTTTCTCTTTTCTGCAGATAGAAAAAATTTTTACTTTGCTATCTTCATAGTTTTTATTGAAATAACATTTTTTCGGCGTATGTTTTTGTATTCATAACAAAGCTGGAAGCTTTAGGAACATACTTCGACGCCAACCTTTATTTTCCTACATATGTCAATTTTTGAGCACTTTTTATTTGACGTAATATTGGTCTAAATTTAATACCAAGTCACTTGAATTTTAGAATTGAGTCTTAAATTCAGACAAATTTTACTGAATTTAATCTAAACCATATTAAGGTGTAACAATTTTAAGAATTCTTTTTTGCTGCGTACACTGCGTTTAAAACAAAAATATTCGAATTCTCTCTTATTAATTATTATTTTGTTTTAAATCTTTCAGTTTAACGCCATTATTATATCAATTTCACATTTATATCACATTTCAAAAACATCTTATAACCATTTTTTTAAACTAAATTTTTGCGTTATTCATAATCTTATTAAACTTTTGCATATGATAGTCTTATTTGCGAATTAAACAAAATTTTTTATTCATAAAAAACGATGCTGCAAAATGAATTCGTTTCCAAAGTGTCATTTACAGACGTTATACATTTTCAAAGTGTCTTATATCCATTTGGGTGCACTAGAAAAAAATGAAGAGTACCGTTTTGGGAAATACTATTGTAATTCCCAAAACGGCATCCATCAAATTTTTTCCTCTTATTGAGAGAAATTCTCATGAATTCTTTCAAAATTAAAAAAAAAGTTTTCAGTGCCGCGAAGTATTTGAAATTTTTAAAATTTGGAAAATTTTTAAAACTTGTTCTATGGGTGCATAAATCGTAGATAATTTTTTATGTAATTTTAGGTAGTAAGCATGAGTATGAAATTCAAAGTAAAAGAATTTTTTTGTTAAAATTAGGTGTTTTTAACAAACAAGTCATTTTCTGTTCGTTGAAAAATTATAATTTGAACAAAAAATTTTTTTCTTCATTTTGAATTTAATATTCTTACGCATATGTATATAATAAAATCTTTATGATTTTTTCTCCTATAGAAAAATTTCGAAATCTCCCACGCACTACTAAAACTCTCTTTAAAAATTTGAAAACATTCCAGGGAGTTTCTCTCACTGAGATAAAAATAATTAAACTGGTACTGTTTTGAAAAATATGATTCTCAATTTAATAACTAAAAAATAAAAATACTAAAATGAAATAAATAATTTAATAATTTTTTCGTATCCAAAGTGTCTTATATCGACTCACAGATTGTTTATAAAAATTACTTCTTACGATGCAGGATTTTTCTTACGGAATACACGAAATCTTGTATTATAAGTGAAAATTATAAGATAAAAATACAGGTTGTAAATAAAAAACTCAAAGATTAATCGAAAAATCGTTATTTGTGGAAAGCGGCATTTTTTGGACATAAAACGTTTTAGAAATGTGCTCTTCAATTATTATTCATTAAAATAACGTTAAAATTATGCAGTGCATGTATCGATAGCCACTATGCAAAAAATTATGCATGCAAAGTAAATCTGAAGGTGTCAAAATGTTGCAAAAAAATGACAATTAGTTCTTAACTGTTTGCAACATTTTAATACTTTTATATTTACTGCATCTGTGCATATTTTTTCACTATTGATGATTCATTATACGTAATTATGCATAATTTTTTCATAGTGTCTTAAGGGATGACTTCTGGTAAAATTGAAGGTGCATTTATTTAAAAAATGAAATGTTTGCTGTTTGTGTTGTTCAAAAAAATTTTTTTTATTGATTCTAAAAGGTTTGATGCAAATCAGTGAATAATTAACTAAAATATCCAATAAAGGCCGAAAAATCGTGCTTCACTCATCATTATTGCGTGCATTAAAAAAAAAACGTATGCAGATAATGTTTATCCTGTCAAAAGTTAATAGTGAAACAAGGATAAAGCCAGAAAAAAATTACAAAGATATGTCTTCTTTTTGCTGCGGGTATTAATATTTATTTATTATAGTTTTCGACTAAAAAAATACAACTTTTTCAAAATTTCTTGCAACCAAATTTGGACAAAATCAAAAAAGAATCTGGTTGTTTTCCTTTTATTTTCTTTCCTTTTTTTTCGGTGACGTTTTCTTTTCTGATTTTGTCGAACTTCATAGAAAAACATTGGTGTGAATTTTGTTGCATCTCATTTTGAATAATTTAAAACAATTGAATTTTTCATTGATTTCTTTTGTTTCTAAGATTTAGATTTAAGATTTTAGTTTATTCTTAGGCATTAAGATTTTGATCTGCAGGACAACATTTATTTAGTGATTATTTTTTCTCAGTGCAGCTTATCTTACTCGCATTTTTCTCAGGGATCCGAACGAAATTAAGGAACATTTCTCAATATTTTCCAATTATTTCTACAAATTCAAAATAATTTGTCGAAATATTCAGCTGCATACGAGAAAGTACTGATATATTATAAAACTACCGAGACAGAACCTCTAGATTATAAAGCATCTTAATTTTATTCAGAAAAGAACGAAAAGAAACGTAACGAAAGTTTGGTTACGTTCCTTTTCGTTTCTGTCGACGTAAAACTTTGATGACACACAATTTTGACATTGCAACTGGTTGGTTCTATGATATTGCAGCACTTTCTCATACTCAGCTAAATATTTAGCAAAACTATTTTGAATTTGTATAAATAATTGGAAAATATCGAAAAATGGCCCTTAATTTCGATCGGATCCCTGATTTTTCTCCATAAATACTGAATACCTCGCAATACCGTATTACAAATTTACTACAAAAAATGTTACTAATTATTGCAAAGAGGAAGTTAATAAATCGCCATGAATATTCAATGAATAAGATAGTAAAAAACAACTTTTCTTGCTTTAATTTCCAAAGCCTAAAAGTTTCCTTGAACTTGATGAGGAATCTCGATATAATAAATGAGTCTAGTTTCACGCCCACGAAGACGGAGGACCTCTTTGTTTTTTTCTTTTTTTCTTTTTTTCTGTCAAGTCGAGTGCACTAATTGCTGTCTGTATAGTTGTAGTGGTGCACCTGCTCGGCGACTATTATTTGTAAGTAAGTAATTATAGCAGGCGAAGCCGCACTGGCCAGTTTCGCGTGTCGGTCGGTTTATCTCTTTGAGCTTGTAATCCTATGAGCACTCGCCCGCACGTTCGTCAACGTTTAGTGCCTCGTGAGCAAGCTTATACCGCTATTTCAGGTCCCACGCTGCTAAACGAAGTATAGCAGACGACATGCCCATCGTCTTAATCTGACTTCACTTGCAAGATTACGAGTTTTTCGCAGTTTTGAAACTTGAACTTAAATGAATGATAAAAAAAAAAAACACAAGCAATACATTTTTCCGAAGCATGAATTCGTTTTATCAGTTTCAAATTTAGACGCTCATCAAAAGGCATTTGTTTAAAAATTTGGGTAATTTCTAACAGAGGATGCTTTGAATTAAGTGTGGTTTATAATTTTGATATTTTTTTCTACTTTCGAACACTTTTTAATTAGGACAATACTCTCGACTCAAAACAGTTTTTACAACTCGCCTTACAAATTATCTCTTCGATTAATTACACAGCCGCACAAAAAAAAGTCTGGTACTTTGGACGAGACACATGTATTCCTATGTATTTTGAGACGCTGAATCCGAATCAGAGGTCAAAATAGAACCTTTCACGATTGGTTTTCGACATAACCTCAAAAAATCGAATTTTTAAGTATATGATGGTGAAACATGGTTTTATTAAAGATTTCAAGCTGCTGAATTCATGTATAGTATCAGTTCAGTGATATAACTAGAAAATCTGGAACATAAACTTAAAACCAAATTGTCTGAGCGGTGCTACAGCTTCATTCTCACACCCCAACGTCCCCCTTCAGGGCAGCGCGCCTTCGCTGGCTT
>JBAGKK010268546.1:0-20765 GCA_037177015.1 Euceroptres primus | reverse complement strand
GTACAAAAGTAAATGCGCAGAGAGTCGTGATGTAAACAACGTCTGGCGGCCCTGACTGCCCGAGGGATGGCGCCGTCACGGGACGCTCAGGGGCGGGTGACAGAATCAGTGAAGCGTGAACGACCATGAAGGTGGCCCTCCATCTCATGGCCCTCTATCTAACGATGAGTGTAGTTGACATTTTATCAGTGCAGTTTTTTACTTTTAAATAATGAAAACAAGTTTCCTTTTGAATAACAAATTTTCCACAGTGCAAATATTTAATGTTTATACCTACATATATTTTTATACGTATATATTTATATGTGTATTAATAATAAACAGAAATTTATATTCATAATTATGATGTTAGGTTTTTGAACGGAATTTTATTTTTTATAGAAATATGTTAATTTTTTGTTCTTCCTGTTCAAATTAAGATTTTTCTCGTTTTCAAAAATAATTTTAAATTTAAACAGCAAGAAACGAAAATTAAGTTCTTTCTATAATAGCAATTTATTTGTACTGCTGTTTTTTGTTTCCATTTTACGAAAAGATGATAATAATTCCGTGACGAAAAGTTTAATAAAATCTAAGACTTCTAAATCTAGGGGTGTGCAAAATTGGTGTGGGTGGGGTCGGATTTTGACTGGGTCGGATCAAGTTCGCGGTTCGGGTCGGATTCGCGGGTTGTCGAGTTTGCGGGTTGACCCGTAGACCCGCAATTAATTCGACAACCCGCATTCAGCCCGCGAACCCGCACCAACCCACAGAATCCGCATTTAACCCGACGATCCGCATTTAACTCGCAAAACAAGCAAAGCGCTATAAATTTGCAGTTAACATAAAAACATGAAAAGCTTCGTAAACATAAGATATACCGAACTAAAAACCTTTTCAGTCCTAGTAGAAGGTATGAATTTTTCGATAAAAGTAGCTACTAACTTGAAGGTATGTAATTTTGATTAGAATATAAGGTTTACATAAATTTAACAATAATTAATTACACTGGTCCCCTGGTTTACCAGGGGTTTCGGGAATGGCCTGAATGGCCTTCGTGAAAATCGGGTTTCTCAAACGTAAACAAGTCAGGGCCGTACGAACTATTTCTGTTTGATTTTTGTCACGAGTGAAAAATATTTTTTAAATATAAGTTTAATTTAACGTTTACGTTTATTTTAAGTTTTATTTAGTTATTACTTATTAATTATTATAAATAACGCATAACCAAAACACTGAAAACGAACTGAAGCG
This sequence comes from Euceroptres primus, assembly GCA_037177015.1. Classification (NCBI taxonomy): domain Eukaryota; kingdom Metazoa; phylum Arthropoda; class Insecta; order Hymenoptera; family Figitidae; genus Euceroptres; species Euceroptres primus. The sequence continues at coordinate 19,532 of JBAGKK010268546.1, read as the reverse complement.
AACTGACGAAATTATCGGCTTAGGATACTGCCCGCTTTGTGGCTACGGTACTTGCGCAACCCCGCTGAGCTCCGAGCTCAGCTTTCTCGTCCCCTTGGACCCCTCACATTCGGCAAGAATTCCTGGAACTGGTATACAGGGGGTAAATAAAGCGGTAGAGCAGTGTATTTAATGATTCAGTAAGATATAGTATAATAGTAAATTAATAATAGTTCATTTCAGGGTAAAAGCGGGATTGCGGGTTGGCGGACTGAACGCGCACGGAGAAAAAAATCTGTTAGACTTACAGAAAAATCTGTTGAGGTAACAGATATTATCTGCTGGAATAGAGACAGCAGATTAATTCTGTTAGCGTTACAGAAAAGTTTCTGTTACTGAAATCTGTAAAGGTTACTGAAATATACATCTCAATTGTCATGAAGAAAAACGTTTTAACAAAGATTTTCCAAAACAAAATATTTCAACTAAAGTCTGCTCTCGAGAATCCCATACATTAACATACAAGAGATAGAACTCTTTAACGAGCAAGTTCAGTTGAAACACTCTGTTTTGGGATATCTTTGTCAAAACGTTTTTCTTCAAGACAGTCGATCTGCGTATAGGTCATAATGTGTTTGCATAATACGTGTTCCTCATCAAGACCAGGAACTGAGAAAGTTTTTTCCCCACAAAATCATTCAACTTTAACCTTCACACACGAAGCTATCACAAAATAAAATTAATAGTCGAAATAAGTAGGTACAAAACGTTTCGCGTCGCGTCGTTATACGAAAAGATCGTTGCAAGCACATGCAAGGCCCTAAACTGGCGCTGACGCACATAAATTTCTGCGCATTTGCCGTGGTATTCGGAACAGATTGAATCTGTTAAACCTACAGATTTCTTCCATTAAACTTCAAATATTTCGTATCCATCTGAAAACGGTAGTTTGAACAGAGTGAATCTGTAAATTCTACAGATATTTTTCGTTTCACTTACAAATTTTTAATGCTTAAAATTTACAGGTTTTATCAGTGTGAATGTTAACATATGTTTTCAGCTACATCAACAGGTGACTCTTACAGAAATGTTTCTGTTAACCTAACAAGAAGGGAAGTTAGACTAAAAGAATTAATCTGTTACTGTGACAGTTTTTCACTGCAGCACCAACAGAAATATCCAACAAATAAAAATCTGTAATTTTAGAGCTCTTATTCTTCTCAGTGCGGATTGTTGGGTCGATTGCGAGTATGCGGGTCAACCCGCACGGATCGGGGTTTTTTTCTGCACATCCTTACCTAAATCGTATTCTCCTCTCAAAGCTTCTAAATCAGCAAGACGTTTGTTGTAGTTTTCTCTTCCTCCACATGCAATGTTCTTATATGTAAAGCATAATAAATGTCGAGCGTTTCTCACATTATTAATGATTAAACAAACTACCATGAAGGCTTATCATGCCAGCATCTCGTGTAGCTTATCTTTGTTTATCATACATCCCTTTAATACGTAATCCTTGATCTAATTAGGAACAAATGCAACCTATGTACTTTCACATTAATTTTATAATTAATAATTTATAATTAATTAATAATATTTATAATTAATTCGGCACTACTTCATTATTAGAAACTAGGGGTAAAAAATGTTAACGTAACAGAAATTTCTGTTAATTCTACAGAACTACCAGTCTGTTAAATTTACTAAGTTTAACAGAAATTTCTGTAAAAATAGCAGAAAAATCTGCTGTCCCTATATTTCAACAGATGTCTTCTGTTAATTGAACAGATTTTTTTCTCCGTGTATTTTATCAGATGACTTCTGTTATTTTAACAAATTTTTTCTCCGTGTAAAGGAGAATGTGAAATATGTGTTCACTTGAATGTGAAATAAATGCGATTGAGTTTTCGATTTACGGTCAGTAGATAGAATATTTCAGCAGTAATTATAATAATTACTCATTTTTCAGTCGGTAGCATTAGGATATGTCATGTAAAGATTATTAAGCCTTGAGGGTGTTCCCCTTCAAAAGTTGTAAGCCTTCCTTTTTGATAGGATATTGCGAACAGTAAATTGTAAATTGTACCTTGGGGCAAACGTAAACGCTATAAAGCCCAAATTTACGTACGTTTTTTGAATATAATTTAAAATTATCTCCAGATCATGACTTGACAAATCTACTTATAGAGTTTGCTTGTATTTTTATATAAAAAGTCATCATCTAGTTGTTAAACTATCTCACTATAATTTTTACCAAGTTCCGCCTGTGTCAGTTCAACTCTCTGTTTCATATTAACAAACTTTCTGTTTCATATTAACCCAGTTATATGGCGAGAAGGTGTGGTAAAACCAAAGTGGCATTTGCTGTTGAATAAATTTTAATTTTCTGGACCACCAACTTCCCTCTGGAGCCATGTGGAGGTAACATGGTTAAAAATTAAGAGACGTCCGGTTTCCTTTAAATGTTATATTATGCAGTCAGTTGGGGATTAAAAAGCTCGTACGTACAGCACTTGGCAATGAACACTTTTCTTTTGTATTTGTAAAGTAAAGAAAGACGCGTGCTTCTAAATTATTTCACTGTTATATTCTACTGGCTCTCAAATGATGCACCCATAAAGGAGTTCTTTCAAACAAAATACATAAAAAATAAATTTGATTCAGGTACAAAAGATGAAAGCATATATCTCAAAAGTTTATATTTTTATGAAAATAGTTGTAATTTAAATCCAATTTCAGTAAAAGTTTTGTTTAAAAGGTCAAATACATTGAACAAGAGGTTAGAGAAGATTGAAGAGGAACGCTGGAACGAAGACACGTAGGGATTCGAGGATCGTACGTGCCAAGAGTCTGAAAACGTTGTTTATTTATATATAAGAACAAAGTAAGGGTTTAACGATACATAAGGGTATTCTAAGATGACTTAATGGAATTTTAAGATGACTTAATTTCCGTTTTTATGGTTTATGCTGCACTAAAAAAAAGTAGCATTGAATCAAGAAAATATTGTCTGAAATAGTAACTGTATATATTTTTACATCTCTCTAAAGCTTTTACATTGTGTGAAAGTATCCTACCTCAAAAAATAATGGAAACTGACTTTATATAGTTGCGACATTATCTTTTTTATAGTGTTTCCGACCTCGTTTTCATCTCATCAAATGAAACAAATTTTTACTTTTCTTATTTCAGAATTATTCAGATGTTGCATTCGTATAAAACCAAATGAAAAGAATAGAGATGAACCAAGAATACTTCCTCTATGCATACGATAAAGTAAAATGTCTATGAATAACATTTATATTTGCAGAATATACGTAGGTACTTTTATAATATAAACAATTTATTTAGTGAATGTTAATTACAGATTAAACCACAGTACGCCGTAATTTTGTCTTTTGTGCAAATATATTATTTCCTAAGTTTACGAGACAGAGCGAAATAACGGGATAAGAGAATCACATCGGTCCATGGAATCCGGAATCGGCTGTTTCATCCAACCCAATGAATATACCTGAACCCATGCACTCGGATTAAGTGGTCTAAGGACGAGCTGTGGATAAGAACCATTCTGACATTGTTCTAAATATTATTGAGGAATTATCTCCAGTCAGTGAGCTTAATTGGAACCTGCTCTGAGAAGCTTTCATAAAAGAAGAAAGAGAGCTCTCGAGTGGAAAGTCAGACGGTGTGGTGCGGTGAAATCAATCCAAATGAACGAACATTTGATTTTTATAGTTACCCTCGAAGAAAATAATTTTTCGATACAGATACTATTTTCAGTGGAAGGAATCGAGTTGGAAATATTTATTTTTAGGACTCAACTTATATATAACCGACGAAAAACAATTTCATATTTTATCAATATTTGAAGCATTCGCCAAAAGAACATTCTATGAACCAAAATACTATAAACATAGATTCCAATAAAAGTAATTTTGGTTCATAGATTGCTTTTTTTTGGCGGATTGCCTCATTTATATTTTTATTTACAAATATAATTACTTGTGCTTAATTTTCCTTCAATTCGATTTTCAGTGAAAAAGTAAGATAAATCGGGATTGCAGCATATTGATTTGATCTGACTCAAAGATACGAAACCCAGAGGTTAATGTCACGGAAAATGAACAAATCAAATTACACTACGTGTGATATGGTACATCTGAATGTCACGTAAATCATGGGAAATCGCAAGGTCTGTCGTCTGTGCCAGAAATGGCGATTAATTTTCAGGAAACATGAATCTGCCTCGTACACAGCTCACAGTTCTCTTTATCCTAAATGCAGTTTAATGCAGGCGGAACTATTATTTTAGTAAAAAACTCTAAAATTGAAGAGAATAGTTTAGATAACATTAAGAAATTTATTAAAACCGTTTTGCAATAATTGAGGAAAATGATAGAATGTTGGGAAACAATCTAGTTTAGTAAAGTATACATAATTTATAGCCGCAGGATTGATTCTCATAACGAGTTAACCAATTAAATATTAATTTGTCTCAAGTTTGAAATAATTTTAAAGACTCAACTTCTAACATTCTATTTTCTCTAAGCAAATTAAATTTTTAATTATCAAGCGAAAAACTGTCTTTTAAAAATGTAGGTTGCATGAAGTCAGCTGCACTCTATTTTCTCATTTTTGCTCTCGAATTGAGACAAATGCGACGACTAATTATAAAAGAGCATTTCTCTTCTTTCAGAATAGTATTAGATCTATATAGCGAACTAAGAATCCTTCCCGTCTTTTAATTCTCTCGTTATTTCCATGATCTTTCATTTCATTCTACAGTAGTTCCAATTTTGTTAAATAAAAACCCAATATCATTATTTCTAACTCTAAAGAACGAGTAAAAAGACGCTGCTTTTAAAATATTAATTAAGATTTTGCAAAGAGAGCAATTAATTAGTGCAATACTTGCATATAACAATAACTGCTTTGCTTGTTTATCAATATCATATGTCTGACGATAATTTCCGATCTAGTAAGAGAATCTAATTTCTCAAAATAAAAACATTTCTTTTCCGAAAAAATCCAACGTATTCTGCAACAAAATCCACTGAAGGCTAGTATTCGTAAATCTGGGTCGTAAAGTTATATACACCACCATTTGCAACTGGTCTATTTACCTTGTCGTAAGGAAGAGAAAACAAAAATTTTACAACCATGCAACGTCGTCGTTACGTGCAAGAAGTGTAAACACTGTTCAAATGCAAGCAAATAAATCGCAAACTTTATAGAGTTGCCATGTACGACCAAACTGAGTCCTTATCGTTTCCTGAACATCAAATTAATGGTGCTTGCCTCTGTTTTCATTAATCAAGTTCTCTTCGACCTTATACCGACATGGACACGTCACATGTTTTCAAATTGTGGGAGAATTACATGTATAATGTGACAAGTGACGTTCCAAAAGGGCCCTATCAATTTCCTAGTTAAAAACTTAAATAAAAGAGGAATATTGGAAAGAATCAACTTTCAGAAAACAAGGAAAATTCCTTATTTGCCAATTTCGTGAAAGAAATTTGAAGATTTTTTCTTGAAATAAAATATTTTTCCATGAAAAATGAGGCAATTTCACGTATATTTATTTCTACAGTGTTATTATCAAAAATTCAAGGATAACGAAAGTCGTTTATTTCATTATCGATTTATACTGCAAATATTATGTATAGGTTTTCTTTTCAAAGCTGGAGAGCTGAGAAGAATTCTGATTTACAGCATTATATACTTTTCAAGTCAATATACCACGTTATCGCGCTTCATCCATTAATTACTACCTGCTCTCGAAAATAGCTAAAGTTTTCCAACAATTGTGAAAACTTGGCGAAACACAATTTTCGATCTAGTTCGTCTCTTTTTGTTAGCTCAGGTCAATCGTTCTTGCTCCTGTGAGACGAAATAACTGTCCTTCTCCGGTCCTTTTATTTCGCAACGCTTCTAGTATGCAAATGCGCAAGCTGTAATCGATAACGACGATAATAGACAGGTAGAAAGGTCTGAAAAATGCCAACGTGGACGTGACAATAACAACTTTGAGACGTCACTCTGTATGCACGAGTAATTAACCGAAATTCTTTAAATTACTCCAAGTTTCAAAACTCTACCATTGAAAAATATCTTTGAGTCAAATCAATGATTAAATGATGATAAAAGATTCAAAGATGTATGTCATTGCCTCTTAATATTCAGTGTATTGAATTATTTCATGTTGGATACAGGAAGTTATTATGTGCGGAATATATAACTGCAGTTTGATGGTTGCATGAGATCACTTTAATATTAGATATCCGATGGTTTATTACGTTTTACATTTAAATTGCTGTACCGAGAGATTTCATGTTTCTCGTTAAACGTGAAACACTATCCTTCTCTAGATGTTCCTTTCGGTGAAACGATATTCAACCAGAGAGAGAGAGAGAGGGGGGGGGGGTACACTGAAACAAGGGGATCGATCGCCCAGTAATCAAATAGCTCTTTTGACAGACAGAAAAACAGACCTCCATTTCTAGTAATTATCAATTTTCCACGATTTTCTGATCGAAACTGCGCTTCCAGTTAATTACACCGCCTTCCACTGCTGCAAATTTTTATTCTCAATGGAAAAACAATTTTTCTCTCTATTTGAGGGTATATTTTTATGAGGGAAATCGAAATTGCTTTAATTTAAATCATTTATTAGGAAGTTGTGTTTTTGTCTTTTTTTAATTACACGCATCCGATTTTATAGAATAAAATTCATCTGTAAATGTCAGTTGTTTTAGAATCAGGTGTTTAAAAAAATATTCTCTACGAGCTATACGTTTAATCACTGACGCATTCCAGGGATGATTAATGCAGAATGAAAAAAAAAGGTGTGCCTCGTAACAACGCACTTTTTTCGCCTGAATTTCGTGTTCTGGGAGTATTGGTTTACTAAAAGCAATTGTTCCTACCCCTAGAGCATTTTTCAAAAACATTATTCTCGTAGAACCCTACGGAAAATAAATTATTCGACGTCTATTACGTTACGTACTGAGAAAAATAGATATTGAAAAGGTGGTTAAGTTATATCTGAATATTAAACTATTTGACAGTTATCTAAGATATTAGGGTGTAATATCTAGATATTATAATATATCTCATATATTAAATATCTGCAGTAATATCTTCGATAGCTGTCCCATAGTTAGATATTCAGATATTAATTTCCCCTCCTTTTCTATAATCTACTTTTCCTAGTGTAAAGTAGAAATACACTCATGTCAGAAAAGCTTCTTATTTAACTACTACAGACTGAAACAATGTTATACTGTCGCACAAGTGTAAAAGTTACATTTTTATACTTGGAAAAAAATTTTTTTATTGAACTCGTTTTGTTAATTTTACAAACTATTTTTTGTAATTATTTTGTTAATTTTACAACAATTTGTTGTAATTAAATTTTATTAACCAAAAATGTTATTTGATTGAAATATTTCAAACGAATTATCTTGACACAAAAACAGAATGCAAATAAAATATAAATAATTATCTGTGTAGAAGAAGGCAAAATATTTATAGAAAAGTATTTTGTTGGCTAAGTACCACTCTGTCAGAAAAATTTATTTTTTTGGAACAGTATCAAAGAGAATTCGCTTAATGATCGCTTAATGTTTCTATTTTTTATATTTATCTAATTCTACTTCTTACAAATCAAATTGTGTAATGAATAAACTTTACACAAAAAGGTTAGCACAAAATTCCAACTTCCTCAAATCCAATATTTTATTATAGACAAAGTACTGCTTATTCAAAATTTGAGTATCATGCTAATAAACTATTCATGACAGATTGATATCGGTGTATAGCCATCTTGCTGGACGATTTGCACGTACGAATTGACATAACAATGACATAATAGCACTGAGATAGAGAGAGACCATTGCAGCATAAAACGTGACAGACAAGCCTTTAAACACTGGGTCCAAGCTCGCATGGTTAAGTCAAACCAATTATCGTAACGAACCAGCAAAATGTCGGTTTTGAGCTTGTTTCAACGCACACAACGCAGACCTCTAACGTTAAAATGAGGGGTGACGCTAATGTATTTGACCACCGAACAAGGGAGGTCGTCAAGTTAATTTCCGAATTTTAGTAACACTTGAATTAATTACTAAACACTTGTTAAATTCCATGTAGTGAAACATATACACCAATCACAAACACCTCTAAGTAAATTATTATTCTTTGGGAAATTTCCCTTGCGCGTCTATTTATACTTGTAATTTTTTCCAATTTGAAGAGGGTATCTTTTTCCAATATAAAAAGTTTTTTATTCTGCACCACATCAATATTGTTATACATTTATGTTACATATTTCTTGCACCGTTTTCAAGTCAATAGAATTATTTCAATATATACAGTCTCGAGCTTTCCATTTAACCAATTACAAGTTCGCCTGTGACTGAAACGTGCACGACTGAAAATTAAAATTATAAGGTTTTGGAAGTTGATTTTAAAAATACTTACAGAGAGAAAGATCAAATATAGATTGAATATGGAAGGACATTTTTCATTCGATTTGGTCCAAAAAGCTTTGCATCACAAATGGTGATTCAATCTCAAATGATAGCGCATTGTCAACTCGGTTTTTCAATCATGCAAATAATAGAGACGACTTTATCGATTGATTGTTCCTTTGATTGCTGGTTACATGGTGCTGTGGGTTCAGCTAAACCGCAAACGAAATTATTGGTTACGATTAATGCATAAGTTTTGTTCGTATTGAAATTTGTGAGGATTAGATATTTTGCCACTATAAGATAATGGAATAATAATCAGAAGAAATGAGAAAGTCACATTAAAAGCACTCGAAACACAAAACAATATTACTGTTAGAAATTTCTATGGCAATTTTCAGAGACGTGAGACTGAAGCTTTATGCAGTTACCGTTTCTGAAATTTCAGTTTCAGTTTGGTAAATTTCCGTTACAATTTGGTAAATTTTGAGAAAAATTTAGGAAAATTCAGTTACAAGTATCTGAAAATTTAATTACATTTTGGTAATTTTACGATACTTGTAACTGAAAATTGTGAAACCTGTAACTGAAAATTCTGAAACTTGTAACTTAAAATTCCGAAACTGTAACAGAAAAAATTTTTTGTTCAGGTAACTGAAGCTTTATACAGTTACATTTAACTGAAAATTTAGTTACAATTTGGTAAATTTTATATAAATTTAGGAAAATTCAGTTACCGTAACTGAAATTTAAGTCAAATTCATGAAAACTCAGGTACAGTATGGTAAATTTCAATTACAATTTGGTAATTTTTAGATACGTTTTCTAAAAAGTATCTTTAGTTATATAAAAATTTTTGTTACTTTCGTAACCTAAAAGTTCCGGAAATTTACGAACATTTCTAACAGTGTACTACATTTCTGCGCATTTTATTGAGTTTATTCCTTTAAACAATGACGGTATTTCAAGAGTTGAATATTAGAGATTCTCTCAAAAATGGTAAAGCTTCAAGAAATGTAAGATACTTTTAGGTATACTTCAATGTAGAATTCAATTTTCCTTAATATTATTCTTATTCTGACTCAACGTCAGCCACAACAAAGTAAGCACATTCTGTTTCTTTTAACGAAATTGCTACGAAATTGTCATGAAGTCTGAATTACTACTGATTTGCATGCAAAAGACTTTTTACTAACAAGCAATTAAGTATGCATGTGTCGCCTTTTCGACTGGTTCAAACGAAATCTCAGAATCTACTGGATATTTAAAAGTTTTTCCACAGCAAATGAGCTTACGTAAACTAATTTAAAAATTGTTTATAAATTCATCTAAACCGTAACAAGAAGAAATATTTTCTAACATTAAACTGCAGTGTTAAATGAAATATTTATTACAATATTTTATTCAACCATGTAAACGTTTCAATGTTTCATTGTTTGTAGATGTAAATATCACTGCGTTACATAACGTATATATTTTATTTGAATTGTTCATACGGTAAACGGTCAAGGCTGTAAGGATCGAGTGCACTTCATTGCACTTGATTGCACTCGGGAGGTGAAATGGTACTCGCATCGCTGCCTCTGCTTATCCATTAAAGGTGATAAGGAGACAAAGATACCCTTTTAGTATCATTCACAATCTTTATTCACATATAAGAGCCAATAATAAAACCTGCAACGAGGTTTGTATGGCAAAGAACAGTGACGCACTTACCCAAGAAGAAGCGCCTGTTTTGCTATAATTTTTTCTGCTTTTCCTCTCACATGTCTTCGTATTGCATCTGTGAAGTTTATCGGGAGTCACATTTAATCCATTCTTTCAAAAACACTTTATTAAATACCGGTCTAATTTGTATTATTATTCAATTGTCAGTTTCTTCGCAAGTGCAGCACTAAGCTCTGTTTTCTAACTAAATCGAATCAGTAACGACTTTCACTGACAATCCTTACTGATTTGATTTAGTGACCCACTTCTCACTGTTTCAGATTTAAAGAGTTAATAAATAAAAAAGGCATCATGAATGTTTTCGATTTCGAGTATTATTTGAAGAATATGATATATGCTTTCGAACAATATTGTAAATATTAACTTTGTTTGGATCATCTGCGCCTAATACCAAAAAATTGAGCAACAAATAATTTTTTTTATTGTCGGTATAGTCTACATTTATCCAATTGTGGAATTCATGTTAAATGGTAATTAAATCTTTTGACTGTCGGTGAATCACATGTACACACATGCTTACGGATCCTGTAATTCTAACTTGCAATTACTCTTTTAAGAGCTCTCGACATTCATACTATTTAACTTCAAGTGAACTTCAAATGCTTCATTTCCTGCACTCGGAAAAATATTTGGTTAAATCAGGAATCAATACAATAAATTTAATAAAATTTAGTTAATTTCATGAAAAATTTGGGTTGATTTGATCCAATTATATTAATAAAAATTTTATTCATTATTTACAAACTTTTTTTAAAAAAATCAACCAGACGATTTTGTTCACTGAACAAAAGAGGGTAGGAAAATCGTCCAGGGAGTTTTTGAACTTGGGGTAAAAAAATCGCGTTTTGAACTAACGATGAAAAGAGTTGTTTTGATAAAAAATAAAGGATTAGGACGGTATTTTAAACTAAGAGGTGAGACTTAGAAAATATTTAAAAGATGGAACTTGGATATTTCGTAATTGTTTGGGCTTGCCGTTATTTTGAACTTATTTTGTAAAAAGGCCACTCTTTGTTCAAAACACCGGAATAATCTGTGAAATTTGTACAAAACAACGCGATGGACTGTACATTGAAAATTGTTCAGAACACCGGCAGAGACCTTTTTACAAAACAAGGTCAAAATAACGGCAAGCCCAAACAATGACGAAATATTTCTAAGTTCCATCTTTCAAATATTTTCTAAGTCTCACCTCTTAGTTTAAAATACCGTCCTAATCCTTTATTTTTTATCAAAACAACTCTTCTCATTGTTAGTTCAAAACGCGATTTTTTACTCTAAGTTCAAAAGCTCCCGGGACGATTTCCCTAGCCTCAAACAAATTTTTTTCAGAGTGTTAAAATTACCTGTAATCTACAAAGAGAAATTGTCAGTGAATTTTTGAATCTTTAGTGAAAAAAAGCTAATATGATGTCAGAAGTCGAAGTCACGTTTTATAAAATGTGTCTCTATTCTAACAAAAGGCGTTCACGTAAATGCAACTGATATCGACAATGTCATCGAAGAACAATAATCATTATGACGGAAACAAAACGGAAGGCATTATTATTGCTCAAAAATGTTCTTCTTTTTCGTGCCCAAGGGCGTCGACAATTTTTTTAATGAAAAAAATTTAATTTATAAAAAAACAGTGCAGTTCAAATATTGTTTAATAATCTTAATAAATAAGGACTGTTAGAGACAAATTAAAAGATAATTAAAAATAAATAATTGAATTATTTTTGCGATCAAATAATCAATTTCAAGATCATGTACTTGAAATATACCTCTATCAAGTTGAAGGCAATATACATAAAACAAAATGAAAATATCTGAACAGAGAATGTTTAAAATAAAATAATTTAATTAAATTTAAAAAATGTAAGTACTTGAAAGTAAATATTAATATTACGTTAATAACTAATGTACTTGGCACTTTTTTTCATTAAATAAGAACCCTTTTCTTTGTGACGTCGGTGGATGAATATAAACCTGTGTTCGCATTAAATATTCATGTTTTGCATATACACATTCAACATTTTCAAATATCGTATGTTTGTATGTGCGGGGAAGGAAGTTTTTTAAAATGGAAACCGGTTCTCGAATAATGCAGAATAAATTAAAAGTCCTTTATGCTAGATGGAAAGGTCTGTTTTGTGTTAAATATAAATAAATTCTTTTTTTAATTAAAAGATACCTTGCATACAAGGAGAGATTAAGCGGCGTTTTCGCGTTTTTTTGCGAGGAACGCGGCGCTTCCACGACGTCGGTGGTCGGATTCTAACTGGGATACTTCGCGTCCCGACGCGTCGACCCTTCGCTCTGATTGACCCACCCCCTCCAACCAATCCCCTATCGCCCCTTCTTTTCGAACCAGCCCTTTCCGTTGGACTGCTCGTGTATGAAAAGAGAAAAGCAGATGCGGGGATGAAATTCGTCCCGGACGGTTGCTCACGTGTTGCTTCAGCAGTAACGATAGATAGTATCATCAGGAGTATCAGGACTCGACAATTTTCACCGACTTACTTAATTTTTTATATAATTAAATTCATATTTTTAAAACAAAACTCGGAATAAATTTCGATTGATGCATTTTTCAGGATTGACGTGTTTACAGAATTATTTTAAAAGTCCCGGCTTTTAACTTTTAATCAAAATTGTATAACAGTGAATGTACCCTCAATATTTGAAGCGTATGAAATAAAATTTTCCCCCTTGATGTTCCCAACTTTAAACCTTTTATTCTTGGATGGTAAAAAGGTTCAGCTCACAAACTCATACGAACTTGAATTCGATGCTTTAAAAGTTATACTTTTAGGGTCGTAAATCGCGAGTTAAGAACAAATTACGATCAGAAAAGAAAAAGATGAATAAAAAACCACAAACTCAAACTTTACTCATGCGAGATTACGACTCTCGAGAGAGCAATTAACTTTTGGTAAAAATAAACAAAAAGCTTTTTAGGAGATATGTTATTACTGATGTTTGATATCAAAGTATTTCTGTTTTATCTTCTCTTTAAAATTGAATTAGTGAAATAGCGAGAATTCTTACGTCAATTGAATTAATAAGCATTTCTACTAACAATTATAGCAGAAAACTACTAATTTTTAGTCAAATTATACTAATTCATTTAGTAACAGCTAGTAATTCAATTAATGGCGTTACTACCTAATTGAATTAGTAAAATTTGACTAAAAATTAGTAGTTTTCTACTAATTATTAGTAGAAATGCTTACTAATTTAATTAGTGGAAGACTTCTCACTATTTCACTAGTAGTGTTTGACTAATTTGGATTTAGAGTTTTTTTCGATTTACTTGTGATACAGTAAGCTTTAAAAAATTGCCAATTTATACATATTGACTTGATTTTGTCTCATCCCTGAAAAGAATTCCTGAAATGAAATTTTGCACAAAAGGAATACTTTGAAAAGTGGACATTTTAGTCGAATTCCGCTTGGAAAATTGTATGTTAAGAAACGAGATATTCTGCAGGTTGAAAGCTTGCAGCAGCAACCTGTGGCAGACATTATTAAACTACCAAAGGAATTCACATACAGAACTACACTAACGTGTTGCATGCACACCTACAAATCCTGAAACAGTTTCGCGACTGCATAAATTTTCTTTGAATAGTTCGACATTCAACAAGATGTGCCAGATGACGCTTTCCAGATTCCAAAAGTTGGTGACAAATTAAAGAAGAAGAGACACACAAAAGACAATTTCTTAGAGGTGAAAAATATACTCCAGAATTTTTTAAAGAGAAATTGAAAGCATCCAAAGAAATAATGAATATTTTCTAGAAAATCAACGTATGAATAAATATTTTGATCATCAATTGCATAACCAAAAGGATCCGCTTTTAAGTTGACACAAAATTATCATAAGATTTTTCAAATTCTATTTCACCATACAGATTTCAAATTTTGATAAAAATGAGACTGAACACAAACAGTAATAGAGTAAACTTTCTATATTTTGCTCTGTCTTTTCTACCCCTGAGTCACTCAGTGTTTGAAATCGATTTTCCCTGCGGCTATTCACCTTTGCAGAATCCACACATGCAGTGCCCTTTGTTTAAAAACGAAACCATTTTTCTGTAAAATAAAAATCAAATAAATTCTACCCTTAAGAGAAGTGACTGCTTCGTGCTCTTTAAAAAAATCCGGACAAGAAGTTCAGGCAATTCAGGGACTTTTTTTTATTGTTAGTTTTATTACTCGGCTCTACACTCACATGGCGAGAATCGATTTTCCTGCGGCTGTTCACCCCTGCAGAACCTGCAGGTGCAATATCCGAGGGTAATGATCGACAAACACGACAGTTGTCCTCGTGCGATAGTATATTTCGAAACTATTACCGAAATATCGTTGCGGGAATTCCAGCATTGTGATATTAATTTGATGAAATTAAATTAATGGTTTTGATTAAATTAATAAAATATTTTCAGAGTATTAATGTAACGAGTTAATCGTTTGCACAACATTCAAAACAGTTGATTTGACAATAATTAACCCTCTGTCTGGTCAAATCTCCGTTATCGTCATAATCGACAAATCGGACGACTGCTGGGGACAATGGGAAACACGTTCTATGGCCCTGGAGTGGGGATAAGGTAGCACAGGCAGAGGGTTCATATTCTTATACAAACCACAATCTACAAATATAAAACAAAAATTTATTTTTAAAAATCAAAGAAAATATTGTTAATACATTTAACTACGAGCAGTAAAAATTTGTAACGATTTTTTTAAACCGATATAAAAGAAAATTTCTTGTGCAAGTATAATTTATTAAAATAAGATCCATGAAATAGTAAATTAAAATAGAGATCAATAATGAAAAAGTTGGATTTTGATCTGCATTTGCGGGAGTTTTATTTCTCCCAAACAATAAAAAAGAGATAAAATTGTTTTACTACGATTTTTTTTATTTTCAACTTAAATGTAGGGGAAATCGTGAAATTGAGCTGACTGTAAATGTTACGGCCTCCCCTTACCACCTTCTTTACGCTCGTCTGCATTTAAAATCCAAGCTTATCGACCAAGCATTTACTTTATTGTGAAACATCTCCGTATTAACACAATTATATAAACGAGACACATATCTTTGACTTCCAGGCCTTGGTGCTTAATCACTGTTTGCGCAGCTAATTTTCTCGTCTTTTATCTCCTACCTTGCCAACATTCACTATATGTATAAATATATTCTGTTTAACATGTCAAAGTTTCGAACTCCTCAATTTCAATAAAATTTGATATTAATTAGTTCGTGCATGAAGCAGATAAGCTGTAGGATTATACATGTTCTTGAAGTTTGGAGACTAAACTTTATTTGTACATTATTAAAAAAAAACATGTGTCAATTAAAGATATACCTACATTAGATATCGCATTAAAAATTTGGAAACAAAACGGCAATCATTTCGTTTTTTATTACAAAAGCTAATCGGATCAATCCACTGACTTTCATCTGTCATGATTTGCCGGTACATTTTTTTTTAATCTGGTATTTAAATATATTAAATATTGATCTATGGAGTTAATTTATAATTATATGTGGGGGTAAATTCTTCCGTCCTTAGTTGTAAATAATATTTAAAGGTGCTAAGGTATTGTAAAAATGGCGTATTTCATGTACATTTAAAACGCTTTAAACTGAAAAATGGTATATTCAAAATTGATCTCGCGATAACAAAACGCTTACGAATACTCCAAAGTTTTAATTTCAATGCTCTATAACTTTTTAAAAATGAAATAATGAGTAAAAGATTATATTTGAAGTGGACGAAAAAATCTGCCATTTTGTACACTTTTGAAATTCTATTTTTCAAAAAACTACTTTATCGAGAATTTTATAACATATCAAGATTAATGTTTACATTACACTCATCTCTGAATCGAGAACTAGGCTCGGGGGTAGACGGTTCTCGATTCAAAGCTTTCGAGCGAGCAGTCTTATGTCAACATTCAGGAGCGCGTATATAGTCTCTGAACGTACAAAAGTAAATGCGCAGAGAGTCGTGATGTAAACAACGTCTGGCGGCCCTGGGTGCCCGAGAGAAGGCGCCGTCGCGGGACGCTCAGGGGCGGAGGACAGAATCAATGAAGGGTGAACGACCATGAAGGTGGTTTTCGATTCAGGGGCTTTCGATTCGGCGACGAGTGTATTTTCTTTCCGAATCCATCAGGGATTTCTCAAAATTTTATTTTAATACAGAAAGAATGAGCTTGGAAATTTTTAAAATTCATAACAAACTAGCAAAAAAAAAACAAATTCTTTAATTTGAAAAAAATTATTTTCTGGGTAAATCTATACTGAGTTTCTAGTTAATCTGACTAGTTTTCCAAGTTTGTTTTAGAAAAAGGTGTTGGAACACAGCCACATATAAAAATTCGAAAATAAATGATCAAATGATCACAATTTGAAAGGATTTCATCAATTCTATTAAAAGTTATTCCATTGAAGAAGAAAATTTAATTTTTTTCATATTTCCGAATTTTTATTAACAGTTGTGTTCTATCACCATAAACATAAATGCTTTATTAAAAGTAGTGCGTGTATAAGCTTTCACTCGTCGATGATGAACCTCCTCAGAAACAACATCTTAGGACCTATTTTAGAGCACAATAATTTTTCGATGTTAGAAAAAAAAGAAGAAACATAAACAGAATATTAAAACTCTCATCCACTCTCTAGAGGACATGTGTATAGTAGGATTAAAAATTCACGACACTTTGGAGAATCCGGTACACCTGAGGCTAACAAGCCCCTTGCCTAATATTAATGACTATTAGCTGAAGAATTGATCGATCATGAATGCTCTTCTGTGTTGAGATTAGTTTGCAATAATTATACACTACACTACTTTTTCGACACATGATATCGATTCTCAATGACTCAGTGGCGAATATTAATTAAAGTTTAACGTTTGATGTTTAATTAAATACGTTTTAAACTAAAGGATTTAGTTGCAAGAATTACTTAATAAATATTTCATTTCAGTTTTTTCCAATAATAAAACATGCGGTATCCCCTAGAGATACCGCATACAATTTCTTAAGTATATATCTATAGTTTTAAACGATCTGACGTTATTGGGAATTCCAATTCCCTCATTTCAAAACAAGCATGTTTTGAAATCAGCAAAGTCTCATTTAAGATTTGTTATAGGATTTAGTTAACGAATGTTCTACATCCCATCAAATTCCGAGTGCTTAACCTGTTTGATATATGGGCAATTCTTTTGTTGGTTACGTTACAGTTTCACACACATTTTTCGAAATAACCTTTTTTGTTTATTTTTTGGATATTCGAGTTTTAGTTTATTCAAAGGCACTAAAAAACCCTTCAAAATGAGCATTCAACTGAAAAAAAATTTTCAATAGAAGCCGAGGAATTACAATTTCAAAAGTGTTGGAACGTTACACGTTTTCGAAAGCTGCATTTGACATTGTTAAACATTTCATGAAAACTCAGCTCTCCTAAGCAATATTTTTTATTGACTCTTTCACATTTTGTTTTCAAGGGTTCAAGTGATAATATGGTGGGTCAATAGAAAAAATCACGAACACTTTTACAAATAAACATATAACGTTGGTTACGTTACACGAAACGTTGGTTACGTTACACGTAGCGATTGCTGGTCTACGAAAATGCTTCGAGGTTATAATGAGATGGAAATAATTAAACGAATAATACAATATACTGTGAACAACGTAATTATAATTCCATTATCTGATTCCTTACATAAAAACAATCTTAAAAATTAATACATTGCATCACAAACAAACATCAGTTCATTAATCTACTAAGCGAGTTAATACTTGCAAATTTTTGATAATGATCATTTTTCATAATGAAGACTTCAACTTAATAACTATGGGAAACTTTTGATAAAATTTTAAATGGTTTCACAAAATGATGTGAGATAAGGCACAATTTTCCCGTTAGAACTTTTCAACTGATGAGCGGTTGAAATGTTGCAAACAGCTTTAGCTACAGTAAAAATTTTGTTCGCTTGTAATGTTTCATTGAGCTTGATTATCTCATCGTTCGAGACTTCTTCGACATAAATTGCAGATTCAGTCAATTTGAATGCTTTCACAAAATCACTTGCGTCGTTTACAACACAATCACGAGCTTTCATGTGGCGTTTGCTGAAAAAACAAAGCGAAACAACTTGTTTCAATGCAAGAAAAGTGGTTTATTGAACCACAGAAATTTTCAAACAACTTCAAAAACTCATTATTATAATCGATAATTCAGATATTTTAAACATTTCTGAAAATTTAAAATAACTTCTGCGTTATTTTTCTCACTTTGCATAAATCTAATGCTAATCAAACATGCTCAGATCATTATATAATTTATTCAATTTTTTTATTATTTGTATATATTTTTGTCAATTTCATTAATTTTTAGGAATTGGCAAAAGTTATAAATGTTATACAAATTACGTGAATTTCTGGTAAGATTTACCATAAACTATGAAACTTTTATTTTTCATCAAGGAACTCAATTTTTTCTTCAATTGATAAAGCCCTCTTGATTCAAGTTTGGTCAAAATGTACCGTACACTAAAAATTGAACGCCAAAACCCATTAAAATCAGTGGATGCTAAATCGACAGGAATATATAACGTTGGTTGTGTTGGAACGTTACACATGTTTACAGGTTAAGTAGGTTAAATACATCACAACAATAAAAATTTCATTACCAGTACTGACGTATTACTTTGAGATAATAAAAATGTTATTTGCAGAAAAAATTATTTATTGCAGACTACACACAACTTTGAACGTTTTTTTGTTAAAACGTTATATCGATAATTCCTGATGGTGAAAAACTGTTGTTGAAACTCGCAGTTGCGAAAAATGTGTACTCATCTTTCATTTTATATCAATATAGGTTTTTAGCTAAACATTGTGTGCAATAATAATGTAAAACACATAGTAATTCCATTGTTAATTTACCTTTTTGGTTGGAACAGCGTTCGGCGTCATTTTCACTGCACTCGAGCTCACAACAAAACAATATGTTTTGTCCTTTAAAAAACACTGGGATTTTAAGTATTTCTTAGATTTTCTAATAGGTGGAGACACTTGTAACATATTTAAATCAATTTCAATTACGATATCAGTAAAAAAAAATTTTTATACGTGCGTAATAAATGTTACTTTGAATGTCTGTTTAGCAAGTGCAAAATGATAAATTCCCCACGAAACCATTATTGCAGGGTGTGCAACTTCATGTCATAGATTTTTTTCAGGCAAAATAGTACATTATTCGCCAAGTTTAAACGCAAATTTTGACGAGAGCGTAGTTTAAATCACGAGGCGAAGCCGAGGGATTTAATCGCTCGAGCC